>JAHDVE020005116.1:0-87563 GCA_022606495.2 Halesus radiatus | reverse complement strand
TTAAAATGGTGTGTATTATCGGCCCCTGATTGTGCATTCAGATGAGATACGAACTTAGCTATAAATCAAAGCTGATAGTGATGATGTGTTCAGATTACGGAAGAAACTCCGATAGAATGATAAAACGGTAATTATGTTACTGAAAAAGTCACCGTTATTATTATCAAGGTATAAGTGAGATTTTGTCAATGTTGATTCTATTTATAATACGTTTTAGAGTAGTTATTGGGAAATCGATTACATCAGTGGCGTGCATTGCTCTATGACCAAAGGTAGGCTTAGTTTTTCAGATTCGGGCATGAATTATAATGAATTCCATATTTGAAAACGGCCATTTTATTATCATCTTCCTGTGATTGTTCTGGCCAACTGAATAAAGGAACAAACAAGTTCCTTACCTAATATATGCATTGAATTTTTTGTTTTATGAGAAATTTGACGTTTTGTTTAATAGCCTTTAATTTTCCAATAAATTTTTCTTAGGGTATGCACAGCTTTTCAGTCTTTATGGACTGCACGCCACTGGATTACGTTATGTTCAATTTAATGCAAGCCTAAAGAATTATGAATTTACTGACGTTATAAAGTCAGATATCTATATACAATTCACCATAATAGTATTTTTTTAAAATCTTTCATTGTGATTCATTTGAACCGGTTCGGTTAACAATTCTACACTACCACTCTGGATCTAATCTATCATGACATGAGGATATTTTGTTGTGCCTTAATAATAATAATAATAATATTTGGATGATTTATATAGCGCCGTTTTTTTGTGAAAAATCACCTCAATGGCGCTGTACAAATGTTTTTTTTCCCCAACCCTCTATGTTTTCGCTAACTATAGACAATTTATTTATTTTTATTTATTTGTTTTTTTATTTTTATTTTTTTATTAGCATAGTATTGCAAATAGTAATAAGGAACTCGAATGAAAAATATAAATAATCCTCAAATCCAAAATGAAGTTTTATATGAAACAGGCCGCACAGCCGCTCCTCTTAACCGTTAGAGTGCGGTGTAGCGCTATGGCGCTGAAAGCCTTCGTGACAAAAATTGCTACAAAGCGCTTAGGCGCTGCGTTCTTCAGTATGCGTTTGTTGATCCTTACAATATCACGTGTTCCATTTGAGAGCGGTGTATTGCAGTTGGCATATATCTTAGTGTAAACTATCTATATTGTTTGTCCTGTTATAATAAATTAAAACGATATATTTCACCATGCCGGATCTTAGTATCAAAGGACGGCGACATTACGGATGATGAGCCCTTCGATCTGATAAATGGAGACGGTGATGATGGAAGTGCGATTATTGGCCGTCGCAATAATAGAATATGCGCCCGCTGTAAGACGGGACTACATGACCTTTGCACGGGAAAACACAATTGTGAAGCATAATAATTAATTACATAATTCTCTTTTTTTTTCTCTATATATTCAGTAGCTTTTGTTTTTTTTTATTGGATGCAAGGGATACAATTCTTTTTACGTTTAATGTCGAGAAGAATCATTAAGTTTGGTTGATATTTGTCCAAGTTATTGCATTTTTAGTTAACATCATATTTATTTACTAATAACACAAATTATCAAAAGCTGTTTACGCACCGTGCTACTTGCAAAATCAGTATAGCACTAAAACGGTTAAGGTAGAGAAGGTCAATATTGATAAAATAGACCAAGTTCTTTGTTCTTGCAGTCTGATCCGAGCTCAACGATTAACAGTGGCCGTTATAGGAAACGCGTGAATCTCTCCGCAGTTATTGAATTAGAATTGCAAAACACGAATTATCATCATCCGCCTTCTGTTGTGTCGTGCACGTATGAGTGCCTTTCTCTGTGTGTGTAGTGTTCGGTATTATTTGCTCGACTTCCGGCAGCGACTGATCGAGCGTTGAACCTGGTTAGAATAATATCATTACACTGAACAGAAGACAATCCTAGAAATGTGAGACATACCGATTTAAAAAAAAAAATTTAAAACAGTTTTACCAAACATTTTCGGGTTACAAATAACCTGAAAATATTTGAAAAAACTCGTACTACCACTGAAGTCAGAATTAATAGACTTGCCATAATACCATTTCGACGACTGAAGGCAAAGGTCACGTGACACCCATTTTAGCACTAGCCTAGTTCACTGCCGTCCACGTATGTTTCGCGTGATTTTGATTGGGGTAAGCAAACCACAAAAGATTTATAAAAAGGGTCAAACTAAATAGTCTAACAAAATATTCGGTTTTTGTAAACAGGCCCAGCCTATATATTTATTTGCCTTTTTACTCAAGTGGGAGAGGGACGTCGGAGAGTTATTATTTATTAATTCAAAATAATGATAGTATTATTACGCAATACGATAAACATAATGTTTTTAAATAAAAGTAATTTATTAAAAAAGAAAAAACAGTTTTTTGTTTTGTAATGCGGATTACAAATCTTTGGTTACGTTTATTTACAAAAACGCACCGATGAATTTATTAAAAAAGAAAAAACAGTTTTTTATGATTAAACATCCTTTTCTCCACTTTAAAAATCATATTCGTATTTTAAATATTTTGTAAAACACATAATGGGACGGTCAGAAAAAAGTAATATTTCTGATTAGATTTTGAACTAGCTTCATTGATCCCTTCGGCACCGGTGCATAGTCGGGCAACACGCCAAACACGCGCCCAACATCTGTACACGGTTGACATTTGTCACATGAGAACGGTTCGCTTCTACAACTCGTTCATGTGTTCAACAGCTCGGCTGTGGAATGATCTGACGGCCTCCGTGTTTCTTCCCCCCTACAACATGGATATCTTCAAGACCCAGGTTCAGAATAATAATAATTTCGGTATTTGAAAATGTTTGATCAATTTCACCAGAATTAAGGAACAATGAAGCTTACTTCGAGCATGCTGAGACGCCCTGCCCTAACACACTACTACCAAATTGAATATTGTGTTCCGAACGTCAGAAACTAAAATGATAGGTACAGACTTGAAAATTAGCTTTATTTTGGTAAATAACCGCGATATTATTCTGCTATTTTAAAATAATAAATAATATTGTAAGTAGCTAACCTGGCAGTCCACAATGGAGTGCTGATACCAACGCCGATGTATGGCAGTGAGGCATGGAACTGGCAGAGCAAGTATGAAAGTAGACTGAATGCTGTAGAAATGAGATCTCTGAGGCGAACGTGTGGTAAAACTATGTATGATCGTGTGAAAAATATTAAAATTCGTAAAGAATGCAAGGCTGATTTAAGCGTAATGAGTAAGATAAAGAAAGGAACGCTTAGATGATGTGGGCATGTAAAGCGAATGAGCGAAGAAAGGAGTGTAAGGAGAATATATAACGCGGATGTGAATGGAATAAGATACCGGGACGCCCGAGGAAGACATGGTACCATAAAGTAAATCAAATACTTGAGTCGGGCCATGTCAGAAGTCGGATTAATAGGAGAGAATGAGTAAGATTAAGAAGGGGACGCCCTACCTAAAGATTCCTAACGAAAGTTTGACTTTGACCTGTTCGAGGAAGACCTGAAGTATCCACCCTTGTCAAACACGACTTTGCTAGGAATGCCATTTCTACATCCGGTCTTCTAATGGTACCTTAACCGCCATCATAAACAAATACGCACCCTTTTCTACCAAAACCTGCGCTGTCCGCAAATCGGATTCCTGGTGCGCCGACTTGAGCGGATTTTCAGGCGCGGAAAGTTAACCAGTCAAAGGGAGGCTTGGGTTAATGCGCAAGATGAATATAGGGACGCAATTCGGAGAAAAAGATCCGTTTACTGGACATCGAAGATCGAGGGTGAAAATTCAGACCCCCAGCGACTTTGGAACTCGCTCAAAACTGTCATGAGTGACTCAGAAAATTCAACTACAGCTGCGCTAAGTCCGAAAGATTTTACAGACTTTTTCCTAGAAAAGATCCAAAACATCCGAGCCACGACAGCGTCAGCACCTCCACTTACATTCACCACCTACAACGGTGAATCTCTGATAATGTTCAGACACACTACATCGGCAGAAGTCACAAAAATTGTGTCTAGATCTCTAAATAAACAATGTGGATTAGACCCGATTCCAACGTGGCTCCTCAAAAAATGTCTTAAACATGTAGAGCCCTTCCTAGTATTCCTCTACAACAAAACTTTCGACTTAGGCGAGGTGCCACTACTGCTCAAAGAGGCCTTTGTTTCACCGATTATAAAAAAGCCACAACTAGATGCTGATGATTTCTTCCATTTATTTCAAGTCCTTGAAAAAATTGTGATCAAGCAGATTACCGCCCATGCGGCGAAAAATGAACTGCTTTCAAAATACCAGTCAGCGTATAGGAAGCACCATTCTACAGAGACTGGATTATTGCGCGTGTTGTCAGATTTGATGCTTGCAAACGAGTCAGGTAAGCTAGCTTTGATATCATTATTAGATTTGATTGCAGCATTTGACACCATCGATCATAATATATTGATCGACAGACTGGAAAAGACTTTTGGACTGGGTGGCGAAATCATTCAGTGGATTAAATCCTACCTCTGTGACCGAACCCAATCTGTACAAGCGGGTGGTAAAAACTCTCTCTTTGTAACCCTTACTTCTGGAGTCCCCCAGGGTTCAGTGCTGGGACCCCTACTTTTTATTTTGTTCATCAACGATTTTACCAAAATAATAGAATCATTCGGACTTCTTTCCCATTGCTATGCTGACGATCAGCAAATCTACTTCTATTGTGCACCGAATGAGAAAGACAAATTAAAGGAAATTACTGTCAAATGCATTGCCGCCATTACAAAATGGATGTCTTCGAACAAATTAAGATTAAATCCATCCAAAACAGAATTTCTTTGGACAGCAACAAAAAAGCGCCAATCAATGTTAGACAAATCTCCTCTCACTACTTCGGGCTGTAACATCATCCCTAAAACAGGCGTTAAACTTCTAGGTGTGCATCTAGATGCAGATCTATCACTCAAATCCCAGATTAACAAGACAGTAAGCGCAGGTTTCTTTCACCTGCGCCAAATCAAATCAATACGGAGAAATATTCCAGCTAATGGCACAAAGATGTTGGTAAATTCTTACGTTGTTTCTCGACTTGATTACTGCAACGGCATATACGCAAGTCTCCCCAAAATATATACTGACAGACTTCAGTCAGTTTTAAAATTTATAAAAAAAATATGCACACTTTTTGTTGCAAATTTGCACCGTTATTTGCTAAAAAATCACCCTGTTTTCCCAAATATAGCGCGATTTCCTCCAAAAATAACACAAATTTCACCAAAATAATTTGAATTTCGCCAAAAATAACACCACTTTTCCCTAACGATCCGTTGGCTGGATTAACGGACTCAATGCGATGCGGGCGTGTTAAATGCAAAGGTCAGACTATACATTCATCATTTCGATAAAATGGAATGGCGATATACAGTGCAGGCAGTGTAAGAGAGATAGAGCGCGTATAAATACTGTATTTTCATTAGCTCTCTCAGGGCTAGAACCAAAAGGTACTAAGCCAGTGGCTACGGTGGGTTACTTTCAAAATATCACGGAAGGCACTTCTATCTTGTATTATCTATTGGGTATTCGGTTGCATAGATTGATCTCTGGTGAATCAAAGGGACACGTTTTATTGGCGGCCTCAGTGGATTAGTTGTTCTGATGCTTGACTTTGTATCATGATGTTTCAGATTTGACTAAAATGTTTTTGTTTATGTCGTTACCGCACTGGAGTCCCAACTGCCTGGAGCCAGAGTGTCCATGGCATTCCCAATAGGGGTATGTTATGAAGGTGAAAGAAGCGAGGAAGGGAAGAGGAAAGCTGGGAAGTACCCGGCTATTCGGATAACGTTTCGATTGGTGGTCTTTCTCCAGGGCGATACTAAAGCTATTTATCACTCTGGATACTCCGTGCTAACATAATGACTAAATAAAAAGGCTGTGTTTGTCCTACCAGTATTCCAATGAAAAAATAATAATAAGAAACTAACGTCATCGGCAAACACGTGCCCAACATTTGAACACTTGACATTTCCGCATGAGAGCAGGTTATTTTTACGACTCGTTGTAATCGACAGCTCAGTTGTGGAATGACGCCGTTCTTTTTAGTTTCCTCCCTCCTATAACGCGGTCTCTGCAAGACTGATTCACAGTTCACACCGTCTTCTCAAAAAGATCCCCTTGCAACATTTCCTATAATGACAGACCCTTACGAAAATCTGGCCAATCCTACTAAGCAATGTTGAGCCGTAATTTAGCCTCAAAACTGCTCAAATTGAATGGCAAAAACATGTTTTTTATATGTTTTAAATAAAATTGAGAAAACCTATCTTATTCTACTCATTGTAAGCTACGTTTTTGCTTGTTTTTCACGGAGGAAAAATGTCAAATGTCAAATTAATGTGCTGTTTATTATTTCTTTTAAAGTTCGTATTAAAATAATCCATTACGATTTGTCATCGGTTTTTTTTCGTCGTTTACGGTGTGTGCGATATTATGTCCTAATATTATCTTGTATTATCTCTTAACGCGCGTTACCGAAACCCTTTGCAGTTCATATGAAACCGTCAAAATATATAGTCAGTAGTTACGCTAATGCTAATGCGCGTTTAAAGATAGGGTCGCTTTGTTCTTCATTCCCACATCTCCCCGATCTCTCATCTCTCATAGATTGAATTTATCGATGAAACGTAATAAAATTGATTGCATAATTTATTAAAACCACATGTTATGAGGCACAGTATGTAGTGACTAGTGTTACAAGTTACAGCTTCTCTCATTATCTTGCGGTGATGGGTGGTGACAATTGAGAACAAGAAACTTAGAAACCTGTCTCAGCCTGGGACAAATCTTTGTCATATGTGTTCTGTTGTTTTAATTTCATAAAAACCACACGTAAATGATAGTGTCATTAATATGACAGTAATTGCTCGAGACGACACGAGTATGTCTGTGTACTTTGTCATGATGTATGATTTTACAATAACTACATATCCACGTACTGTCCCATCCATATAGGCACATAAGCACTGCCTACCCCACCTTACTCGCATAAAATTAAAATTTAAAACAAAAATACGCGCAAAGTAAGAATCGCATCGTCGAGAGCGCCGCACCGACCGCACTTCTATAACGTGTCAAAGGCAGGAACTAAATGTGCAAAATGGACGACGCACACGTTATATTCAAATGTTGTCTTCTTTCGACCCAAACAATGTACACGTGTGGCCGATGGTTATTCGTTTATGTTAGTATCGGAAAAAGCCGTGCATTTCAATACAAATCACAATTGTAGCAATCAGTGCCATCTGCTGATATTTCTATTAATTAGTTCAACTTAACTAACGAAATAATTATCATATGTATGTTGGATTTATGTCATGGATTTGCGCAGTCATTTATTGGCTTGTGATATATAGTACATAAATGAAGCTTAGTCTTAATATATTCCTGACGAAGGAGGGTACTTTCGAAACCGGTCGATTATTATATTAAATTGAAGTGGTTGAAAACAAATGTATGCGTTTATATTATAATTATGGCAAGCCACAAAGCAAATGCTATTAACGAATGTAAAATGACAGTGATATTTCACCCCATGTTTCATTTCATCTCCGTGGTGGAGCGGTTAAGATCCCAGATTACCAATCTAGAGATCTGGGGTTCAAATTCTGGAGTAGCCAAATTAATTTGTGTTATTTCACATTTAATTGTAATATGTGTATAGTATATATGCGGCCCGTTCGCGAGTGGTAGATACTTCAGTATCGCCCTGGTGATAGACCACTGTTCAGAATCTAAACTAACTGTTTCGCTACAGGGGTAGGCAGAGAGGACAGAACGCCAAACAACTTGATCTTGGCATACACTTCTCTCTTCATTCACATTCATACAGCGTCTTATACATTCCCCTCTGTTATTCTGACTTCTGACATGGCCCGACTCAAGTATTTGATTCACTTGATCGTGCCATGTCTTCCTAGGGCGTCCCCGGCTTCTTCCATTCACATTCGCGTCATATATTCTCCTTACACTCCTTTCAATCGCTCCACATGTCCCTTTCTTAATCTCACTCGTTACGCCTTACATCAGCCTTGCATTATCAACATTTTTCACACGATCATACGAGGTGTGTTCAAAAGAAAAGGTGAATTTCGATTTTTTTCCAAAAGTATTTATTCATCCGGATATTTATATTTATAGCTCCGGACAATTGGTACTATTGTGCGGTATTCACATGAAAAAAAATCTTGTCCCATTTAGTGGAGGTTGGTAGCAATCATTTTAAAAGTGTCACAATTTTCTCCAGCGTAAAGGAAATACGAAACATCAACCCCCTCTGATTCCTCAGTGCCCGGATTCATTAAAAATCTCATTAGGCTCGTTTTCGTCACAATATTATTTTCAGCATATTCCGTTAGCAAATTGGCAGAATATTGAGAAAAATACAAAATGAGCTGATTCATCGGGTATTTCAAAAAGCCCCTCCGCGCGAATTAATGAAAAAAATAATGGAACATTTTTATATTATTATTTATAACAGTGATGCACAACCTTTTTAGACAGCCGGGAGGGCCAAATTATTTTCTTTTTAAATTTGTTTGCGGACCGCAGGGGAGAGTGCATATTGCAGTCGGTTGTATCGCGAACCTGCTGAAACGGTAACTTTTTAATACATTTACCATGTACTCGTATAGCATAAACAAAGTGCCACAGGGGAAAATTTTCTATCTCCAGGGCCAAACCAATAAATACTGTCGGTTTTTATCACAATAGAACTGCGAATGATTGATATTAATTAAGAAATATAAAAATCTCCCTATTTCTTACATGTTTAAAAAAATTTCGGTAACTTGACCTTATAAAACGGAACCTTTAAAAACATCTAAGAAAGCGATCATAAAAAAGCGTCGATTTTTTTAAATATTTTTTTTTATTGAATACCGCACAAGAGTCCCAACTGCTCCCAACCGTCTGGAGCCAGTGAGACTATGGCATCCCCAATTGGGGAATGTTGCGAGGCTGAAGGTATTGGGGAGGGGAAGGAGAAGGGGAAGAGGAAGGTGGGGAAATACCTGACTATTCAGATCTGGTCACCAAACACTGCTAAAAACCATTTCAAGCAACGTTTCAATTCTGAATAGTGGTCCTTCACCAGGGCGATACTGAGAGTATCTTCCACTCTGGTTATGGTCTGGTTGGTTAGGTTCAATCCAAAAAAAGATATTGATTTTTATCGTTCGGTTCGTCAAATTTAGTCAATTTTTATAAAACGAATCGCTTAAAATGCATCAATCAAAAATCGCAGCAAAAAAATTTCGCAAAAAAAAATTCTACATTTCAGACCCCAAAATTCTATCGTTTTAAGAATATGCATAGAAAACTTTGTTATTTTCAGCGGCCTATTTAAATCTTTGAAGAAATGCTAAATTTTGCCACTGGAAAACAAGACAAAATTTTTTAAATATATTTTTATTTTCTTTATTTTTGGGAAAATTAACAGCAAATCCATAATTTACATATATATGTACATATATAACAATAAAAACAATAAATTATGCAAATTATAAATTTTCCTTTGTCGATGATAAATACTATGAATAAAGTGTGACAATATACGGTTTTACATCAGTTAGCTTAAACTATGTCAGTCGGGGGAGGGGAACATAGGAGTGGGATAAAGGTGAAAAGGACTGGAGTAGATGGAAAGATGCTTAAAGTTATCTAGTTTGAGAGCGGTAGTGTTACGGATTTTAATTTAATATCACGTATAGTTGAGTTAAAAATGTTAATTTGGTAATAATTTAAGTTAAATGAGTATCTAGATCTGTATGTAATATAAGAGTTTTGTTTGGAACTGGTATTGGTTTTTTACTGCACACTTTTTTAGAAATGGACTAGCGGGCTGCGGGTTGTGTATCACTGATTTATAACGATAATGAAGCCTATCAAAGATTATCTTACGGTCGGATTTCTCAGTATTTGTTGCGAAAATGGCACCATATGGTTATATTATTTACATAAGTAGGTACCTGACTACTGTGTTGAATAGAGTGGTAGATACGCTCAGTATCGCCCCGGTACGAGGCCATCATTCAGAAGCAACACCTTTCTGAAAAGGCTTTTGGCTTCTTTAGTAACAAGAAATAGCCATCTACTACCTCCCCACCATTTCGTTACCTTCAGCCTCACAAAATATACCGATTTATGGGTCCCATAATTTCAATGAATCGGGTCAGTTGGGCAGGGCAATTATTATTATTATTATACATGCATTGTAGCCTTTGGAGCACAGACGTCAGGTGGGGAAACTCTTTGTTCTACCGATATTCCAACGGAAGGCGATCCGAAGAGCTAACTAGAATCGTTGATTCCTTCGACATAACGCTGCACAGCCGGGGGACATGCCAAATTGGTGCTCGATATTTGTCACATGGAAACGGGTCTTTTTTACGACACTCGGTCTGTGTTTCCTCGCTCCTATAACATGAATCTGTTCAAAGCCCAAGTCCACACCTTCCTTGTCTAAAAAAATCCTTCACAAAGCATCCCAAAGATGATCTGTGCAGAGTTCAAATGTAAGCGATATATTAAAATGTTTATAAAAATGAATAAAATCTTATTGATCTCTATCATAGACATCGAATTTATACACATATTTAGTAGATTTTTATAGAACGATAACACTCTTGAATAGTAATCATGTTGAATTGAACGTTTAGTATCGCTACTTTCACAATAAGTACCGGAAGAGGATGTGATAGCTTAAAAATTAATCGGTATTGCTCTCTAGCACCGCGACATGGAGGTACTCTGTTATTAAATTATTGTTGTTGATATTCATGAACGAATAATAGATTATTGGAGTTTGAACCGGGGTCGGAGTTCAAGTCGGAAGATTCTGGATGTACACATAACAACAATAGTTAACTGTAAATATATTGTATGCCTACGAGTGGCGCGCACTTATCTATTTATTTATTGTTTTGGAACATTAACAGAGTATTAACACGATCATGTTTATAAATTTAGCAATGGGAAGTGCGTAAGTGTTAATAATCCGTTATCACTTAGTAGAGATGTTATCACTAAGTGATAAAAATAAATCATATTAAATAAAACAAACACTTTGCTATAGACCACTAATTTATTGTATTTTTACGCCAACCGGTTTGGCTTAGATCAAGCTTCGTCAGGGCAAATATACAGAATTATCATATATATAGATACAGAAAAAGAGTGAGAGAGGATAATACAATAAAGAGAAAGTATAATTAAATATTAGAGGGAGGCAACAATTGAAAAGTATTATGTGTAAGAGGGAGACAACAATACTATATATTATTATGACAACTAAATATTAAATAAAACAGTTTAATGGGGAAATAATGATGTTATTAAGACAATCCTATAATGATTTATAAAAGACAGCCATTATTAGTGGAAAATAGACTACACATAATTATACTTAAATATGTGTTATTGGAATCCATAACTTTAGGCCACTCGGTTACTATTTTGGGTGTAAAAGGGACCGAGGAAATGTGCAGCAAATAGAACTTCCATCGCTGAGAGCTGAGAACTGAGAACACTTCAAAAGCGAACAAAAGTGAAAACAAAAAGAAGTCAAATCTAAATGACACATGTCACTTTGAATTCCTAGTTCTGAACCTCAGATCCTTGAGAATGTGAGACTTTGAAATATTATTTAGGTACCTACTTGAGCCGAGAGAAATCTCAGCACACGTGTGCTCCCGATGTCGTTAAGATATCTGTAGCGAGGTGACGAGGTCATGGGCAACATGCATTTATTATAACATGGCACCAAGAGTTAGTTGCTATATTTAAAAAAATCTAATAAGGATAAAAAGAAACGTACCAGTCGACACGTTGTAAATACATCAACAGTGTTCATCGCCCTTGTGATTTTAATAATAAGATGAAGTTTGTGTTATAGATTTGTTTAAAGGAAGGTCATTAAATAAAACAGTTTAATCGGAAATAATGAAGTCATTAAGAAAACCATATAATATATATATTCTTTTTTTTTTTTATTGTTATTCCAAGGGTATATATATACATATAAAATGAATATTTGTCTCTCGGTCTGTCCTCGGTTTTCTCGAAAATTACTCGTCCGATTTCGCTGAAAATATCACAGTTTGTTCTTATTAGTGCCGAGATGGTTTAGAGAATGGTTGAATTAAATCCAATATGTAAAACCGTTGCTATAACGTTTTAAAATTAGTACGAATAATATTGAATCCGCCATGTTGTATTGAAGTTAGCCCATAGATATACCACTCTGTTTAGCCACAGATTACATATTCAATAGAAAGGTGCAAATGAATGTTTCTTTCTTTAGAGATAGTAATAGTCGTCACAAGGCTAAGAATTTAAACTTTATTATTTAATACATTTTTAAAAAAAATCACAATTACAAAATGGATAAATTATACATCGGTCGAAGATGAGCTACAATAGAAGTGTGAATACATTATGGCCCAGTCAACATTAGTTTCTAACTAAGCAGTACCTGTTCTAGGAAACCAATCACGTCTTGGCATGTTGTGCAAATTTTTGGTTTATTGTATTGTTATGTTATAAGTTGGTATATTATATTAATTTATAAAGATAAAGAAAAATAATACAAGTGTGAAAAAATAAAATTTAAAAAAAACGACGAACAATCTCTAACTAACCACCACGACGTTTCTCCACAGGGGTGGGCAGAGAGGACAGACCGCCAAACAACTCGGTCTTGGCACACGCTTCTTCCTTCAATCACATTCATGCATCGTCTCATACATTCTCTTCTGTTATTGAACATCTGGCATGTCCCGACTTTTTGTATTTAATTCGCTTGATCTTGCCATGTCTTTCTCGGGTGTCCCCGGCTTCTTCCACTCACATTCCATCGTTACTTCATTAATTCACCCCACATGCCCAAACCATCTAACCATCCCTTTATTAATCGTACTCATTACGCTTACATTAGCCTTGGATTCTTTGCGAATCACAAAAATTTTCACACGATCATACATGGTTTTACTAGACATTCGCATCAGAGATTTCATTTTTATTTTCATTTCTACAGCATTCAGTCTGCTTTCATCTTTCCTCTGCCAGTTCCATGCCTCACTGCCATACTTCATGGTGGGTATCAGCACTCCATTGTGAACTGCCAGCTTTACTTCTTTGGACAATTTTGTGTTAGCGCCAACCGCGTTAGCCATCAAGTCCTCCGTTAATGGAGTTTCCCTTACTACTTGTAATAAATTACCAAATTACATTTTTAACAGTTTTATTAAATCTGTCCTGCCCTTAGAGTAAACTCGTACATTGTTACTCCAGGGTCCTCCCTAAATCTATTAGCCATTTAGCTATTTTCGGACATAAGAATGACTATTCATATAATTTCAGATAAGAAGAGGTTTCATTATATATTTTCTGTCCGAGATACAAGATATCATATTATTTCTTCCACATTATTCACCTTTTCAATAAAACGAGTGTTAAAACTCGGGTAGTAAGTAGTAACTAAGGCATGTGTGTAAAATTTTAAGTTGTGACGCCTTATTTTGATGTATACGCAAATAGACCTACTTCACCATTATGGTTGTATTTTTTCGCTTTTCCTCCGTTAAATTATGCTTTATTTTCGTTGTGATTTTTGTATTTTGATCATGATTTTAATTTATCTTAATTTTTCACTACTTTCATTTCGTCCCTTTGGAGGTAAAACTCATTAATTTCTTTATTTAATATCAACGGTATAAATATACCATAAACAATAATTACATGTCACAGTTAACTACAGGCATAAGAATATAGCACAAATAATTTAAATAGGTATCTATTAAATGTGGCATTATGTCGTACAATGACATCAGAGAGTATATAAAGAATAAAAGGACATAAAAGTAAAAAAGATGCATACATATAAAACATACAGTTAACTTAAGTTATATTAATATTGATTGAAATGATAGCCTTCTTGTACTTACCTTCCTTGCAGTTAAATAGATCCGCTGCATCTGCGTATATTTTGCTAACTTCATGTAATCTAGGTACAAGAGAGTGTTTGTTATGCTCAGTCCTGGTGTTGTTACATTAAAACAGGATTTTGTGCTATATTAATAAATTATAGTATAATAATTACATAAATGAAGTGTATACTAGTTGTGATCCTGTAATGGGACGATTTGTCGAAACGCCTCTCCTTATTCGGTCTATTTACATACATAATTCACCTTTTCTTTGAACAAACCTCGTATACCTAGCGGCGTGCAGTCAATAAATGCTTAAAATCTGTGCCCTAACCTAAGAAAAAACGAATCATGAAAGAAAACAAAAAAATATAACAAATTTCTGATCAAAATAAACTTTTTCCATGAATATGGTAATGAACTTTTACACTCATTTATTCAGTTGGCCACAACAATCACGCAAGATGATAATAAAATATTCATTTTCAAATATTTAATTGGGACACATTTCGTACCCTAAATTGAAAAACACACAGCCTATCTTCGGTCATGGAGTAATGCACACCACTGCACATACCTATCATTCTATTCTTTAATTTATACATTTTTATTCTACCTTTAATTTCTTGTGCTTCTATATGTAACAAAAAAATCGTAAAAACGTTTTGTAAATGGCAAACACGTTCATAAACACAAATAAAATATTATAATGTATCCAGCATACAACGCAATAAATGATTCCCACCAGTCGTCTTCTATTCTGAATACCAAGAACCGCACCAAAAGCATTTTTCATCCGCTTTCCAGGAAATATGATTTTAAATGCTTTGCAAGACAGTCGGTGTGGTTTCCGCATACCATAACACACGTACCTATGAAAGTATCACGCGAATATTACGATTTATTTCGGAGAAAATACTGTTTTCAAACTTTCAGGCTTTGAACTCTGAAACAGCTGCCAATAACAATTTCAGAACCTAATAATAACCTCATTAGATTTGATTAAACTTTAATTTTTTAACATTATTTATTTATTCACACCTAGAAGACTTTCACATGTCGATACATTTATCAGATAGTTATACAAAGAAGTATAATAATATGGTACATATAATAATAATTAGAGTGTAAAAGAAGTAAGTAGGTACAATATAAGTAAGCAGTTACAGCGTAATGAATAACAGTTTTACCTGTGGTTACATTATAACTGCAGGTTGTACAGAATAGTATAACAAGTGGCCCAGTACATAATATAATAACATAATTATAAAATAGGTAACAAGTTTATAATTATTATGATGTTGTAAAACATTAACAGTTGTAAAGCGTGTTTACAATACAGCAAACCGTCATTACGCCGATTGGGTGTTTTATAGAAACATAAAATAATAAATACAACGATAAAAAGGTGCTCATGAAAAACCTTAGTAAATTTTATTTAAAACATTAAAATAAACTGAGTTAAATGGAGTTCTACAAATTTAACACAACAATTAATAAGACAGAAGAAACTTACTCCTGCGGAGAATCAGATAGACAGTTGCGATGACATACCAGGAAATAAATTATAGTTAAAGAATATTTAGTTTTGTTTCCGCATTCCAGGGGCGCATCAAAAGCAGCAGGTAAAATAATGATTCATGTAAATCACACCGTTTTTGCCATTCTTACGTATGGACAAACTCAACAAGAAAGACATGTTTTATGTGGGAAGGTGGGTAATTAGTGGCCGAGTTAACCCGGAAACCCGCCCGTTCAGCGAAAAGTAATAAACATTACTTTGCTAAACGAACGTTAGAGGTTTTTGCGTCGCTCGTAACGCTGTTAACAATTAGCTATATAAATGTGTGTAGTTGTTTTTATGTGATGTCGCATATATTCATTCTATTCAATGCTAGTGGAGCTATGGCATCCTCATTTTTTTGAGGTGTTCTGAGGTCGAAGGAAGTGGAGAAGGGCAGAGAAGGGGAAAAGATGGGGAAGTACCCTTTTATTCTGATATGGGGGCTGATTCTGGTTCTTTTTAAGGATAGTGCGATTTCGATTACATGTCAAAGACAATACATTTTTATAGGAGTTTGTGGTTTAATTATCACATCATTAAAAATTGTAGGTGCATCACACATACTTAACACGTGTAGTTTATCACTACTTACTTTACACTTGTAGTAAATTGTAATACTTAAATTTTATTAAATTTTATCTGTCATTTCGGACTTTTGGCGTAGGTACTTCTCTGTGACGAATGTGTGGTAAAACCATGTAGGATCGTGTGAGAAATGTTGAGATTCGTAAATAATGTAAGGTTGATGTAAGTGTAGTGAGCAAGATTAAGAAAGGGACGCTTAGATGGTTTGGGCATGTAGAGCGAATGAACGAAGAGAGGAGTGTAAGGAGAATATATGACGCGAATGTGAATGGAAGAAGAAACCGGGGATGCCCGAGGAAGACATGGCACGATCGAGTGAATCAAATACTCGAGTCGGGCCATCTCAGAAGTTGGAATAACAGAAGAGAATGTATGAGGCATTGTATGAATGTGAATAAAGCAAGAAGTGTATGCCGAGATCGAGTTGTTTGGCGGTCCGTCCTCTCTGCCTACCCCTTCGTTAGTTAGTTAGTTACTTTGTAAACGTCGTAGTTTCGTTAATTCGGCATATTTATTACCATCATTATACGGCAAATGACTCACTCATGGTCAAGGCAATACTTACATATTTTATTTTGTTAAAATTAGTCAAATATAGATATTTTTAAAGAATGGCATTCGCTGAATGACAGGTGTTATCCGAGAGAGCCGGAACCGCAATTAAGCAAAAAGTTTTTGAACCTACGAATAGGGACAATGCCTTATCCTTAAAAATAACCGGAATCAGCTCCCTGTTTACAAAGCTTAACTATGTCATGATATTGTCAATTCAATGAACATTTTGATTCTGCATGGAACCAGTGGAACTATTTAAACCCTCATTTTTGGAGAATGTTGTTATGATGATGATGATAATGATTGTTATGTGGTGAAAATATATTTAATAGAGAAGGGACAGAAAGAAGAGAAATGCGAATTTCCTAATATTTAGAAATGCCCAGGTATTCAGATCTTCTCTCTCAACTGGGGCGATACTGAGAGTATCCGTTTGGAACCAGAGCTCTTGTACGATATTGTATTCAAAATTACTATTGTAAAGCCCGCTGGTAATAGTTCTGGTGGAAAAAAAATTGGTGAAGAGATGAATATAGGTTAGAGAACCGAACTTCACACATATCCTATTTTTCACTTCTTCAATAACAGCAATCCTTTACCCTCCACACAGCATCCCCAAAGATGATATAGGTCTTGAGGGAAATTATTTCCCTCATCAGGATACACAGTATACAAAACATTTCTTATTAATTTAAAAAAAATTAAACTACAAACTAAATTTACATTTATTAAAGAAATAAACTTTTTTCTTCGATAGATGTCTAATTTTTTTGCGGCTTCATTATTAATATATTTTGTGTACTGTTCATCCTGATGAGGGAGGCTTTGCTTCTGAAACATGCAGATACGAAAAACAGAGATATGAACAAAGTACTTCTTATTAATTATATAAATAAAACTTGGTTTTAACCACTGTATTGTTGTAATAAAACCGACATGTTTCTTCAATGTTTAATTTGTGATCTAACAGGTAAGTCTATATTTGTAATTTAGTTTTATAGAAACGCTGAAGAGGTGAGCATTGCTTACGAATCACGCCGGTTTTATTACAACAATACAGTGGGTAAATTTTTTATTTTTATTTATTTTAATATCCCATTTTATTTAAATAATGTTTTTTCACCGGAGCGATACTGAGAATCTTTGGGAATCTCACAGAATAGAAACAGTACGCACATATTTTTCCCCTTGTCTACTCTGGTCGGTGACCCGTCGCATCGACAAGGCGCCTCCAGGCGTCCCTGTCCTGTGCTACGTTAACGGCATCCGTCCATAGTAGGTCCAGCCTTTCCTCGCAGCCTCTGGAGTTGCTTCTTCCATCTGTGTCTGGGGCGGCCCACTGGACGTCTTCTCTCTGGAATAGCACCTTTTGGTATTCTTAACACGTGCCCAAGCCAGCCCAGTTGTAACTTTTCTATAGAAACGGTGATCAGTGAATTATTTAAATTTCTGATAGTTCATATCTAGTTCACGAAAATAGTTTATTTTATGATTTCAGTAACATGTCGACACAGCGGAATTGCAACTTGCAATAGTACAAATAATATTGAAAGTTTTTCTCCCACTCTAAATTGAAACGGTTGGTTTAATCATTATTTTTATTGTTCAGTTCTTTTTACATCATTTTCCTCTCACCTGATATAAGAACCCAAATCATAATCTCTTTGTCATATAATCAAAAAACTTTGTTACCAGCTCTTACCTGAATTTCATTTCCATCTTACGTAACCGTTTCAGTCACTCAAAGTCCACAGTTTATGGTTCGTAAAGTTTATGAAGACTTTTAAATAAATGCAACATACCTACAAATTCTTTGTGTTTCGTAACTGGATATGAATTGATGATGAGTTTTATGGTGAACTTCGAACTGTGGACTATCGACGCTCTTTTAGTATTTTGTGACACCCTTTAGTTAAGGTACGACCAAATATGTATTATGATCATCATCTCTTTGAACCGCCTACGAAATATCCATGTAATGATATTGGCATAGGAGCGATAAAAGGAGATAACAGAAATTTCAGTTGCTCTAAGCTCTCTATTACGATATATATATTTTTATAGTAAATCCACACAGGAGGTCTTGAGGGAAATAATTTCCCTCAAGGACTATGTCGTCTTTGGGGTGCTGTGTGGAGAGTCTCCTTGGAGGATAGGACGGAGTGAACCTGGCTCTTGAAGAGACCCATGTTGTAGGAGGAGGAAACGCAGGCCGGACGATTATTCCACAGCCGAGCTGTTGAATACAACAACGAGTCGTAGAAGCGACGCGTTCACATGTGACAATCGTCAACCACGTTGAGCGCGCGTTTGACCTGCTTCCCGACTGTGCACCGGTGCCGAAGGAGGAATCAATGACACCAGTTCCTCAGAGCTTCTTCCATTGAAATACCGATAAAACAAGGACAGCGTTCCCACCTGACCAATTATTGTAATCCGTTTGTTAAGACAGGCGAATCTATCAAACGGACCGCCCGTTTCTGCACAGGGTCGGGGGTTTTTCAGATATTTTGGGGCTCCCGACCAGAGGTGGGTGCCAAATTCTCCAGTGGGGCACACTTGCGATTTGCACAGGGTCAGCAGTTGTGTACTATCAGTACGTACAGTACGCCCAGCTTCTGAGAAGCTAACTGAGCTCTGGCTTCGATGGAGCCCCCGTACCTGAGCTGGTCACTTAGGTTACAACAAGCATATCAACGGAAGGCTCGTTGGGAACGTTAACGGACTACGTTAAAATAATAAAATAAATAATGTTAATATTTTTTAATGTATTGTAATTAGTACCTACCTGTGTTGTCCATGACAATAATAGCAATATCATGCTGATTTAGCTAGTATACGAGTAACTGACATATTGTGTAAAAATATTTTGTCTTGAATTGTTACACCATATATATATTTTTTTAATAACAAATTGAAACTTGTGAACCTCATTGTAATATATTTTTAATCATTGAATATATTTTTAATCATTGAATATAATATTAACAACTCTCAAAATGAAACATGAATCCGAAGATAACGGGTAGCTGCTGGGACTCGAACCCAGGACCTATCAGAAAAATAAAATTCCAAATAAATATTAATCCTAGACTTGGAGAAAAAGTCAACAGATGTCCCATATAAATAAAAATCGGATAGGTATATCCGAGACATTATCTAACAATTACAAATACATTCAGATAGAATCTTGTAGTCATAAAAAGGTAGCGGCCAAAAATATATGGGAACAAAAATAAATCGAATTATGATCCGATAAAAATGACTGGACGGATTGGGGTAGCCGTAGCCATAGAGCGCAGGTTCCGAATAGACCGTGAGGTCCTGGGTTCGAGTCCCAGCTGCTACTACCGTTATTTTCTTTTCTGTGTCTTTTCGGTTTCATGTTTAATTTTGAGAGCTGGTATTATCTTCAATGATTAAAAACATTTATTATTCATATATTTTTTTCATATGAAGCGGTAACTTGGTGATGTGACATTATAATTTAAAAAAAAACTTTTTTATTTTTTTAAATAATTTATTATTCGTTTGAAATGTTTTCAACTTTTTCTACTTTTTTATTGTTTCTCTATCAAAGGTAAGATAATTTTACCTTGAACAACTCACACAATAAAAACACCAGAACCTTTTTTCACCTCGTTTCAAATTATGGGTTATTTCCTTCTTCATTTTCAGTCGATATATTTAAGCTAATGAGACGAGCAACGGTAGTGTATTGGCATGGTTACAAACGTTCGAACCTCGGCCGTGATGTGCGAATAAAACCCAGGTAAAAAGTGTACTCAGGTGTTAGGGTAACCTTCATTGAACCTCCAGCATTGAATATGTTTACGTTGGCAATGTACTGTCACGTTTAGTACGGTGTTTCGTCTCTATGGCGCTTGGAAACTGTCCATGATAAAATGAAATAAATGTGTTGTACAGTGTACACGTCATGTCTGTGGATAATTTCAATTATTGTTTAGGTTTGCAAATTGCGCGCTCGTTTTAAAGTAGGTATGATAAATTTTAATAGGCTGAAAAAAAAATATTATTACAAGTATTCTTACGGTTATGTAATGCATAATTCACTGGGAATATTTGAATACAATATGTTTATATGTAAAAGAAGTACTGTAGGTAGACTGAATGGAGTAAGTAAATCATTATTTTTAATTAAAAAAAAAGTTTTGTATAAACCATTATAAAAAAAAAATGTGGGGAGTCTTTTAGAGGATAGGAAGGAGTGAAATTGGGTCTTGAAGAGACCCATGTTGTATGAGGGAGGAAACACAGAGGCCGGCAGATCATTCCACAGCCGGCTGTTGAACACAAGAACGAATTGTAGAAGCGACCCGTTTGACGTGTTTCCCGACTATGCACCGCTGCCGAAGGGATCAATGACGTTATTTCCTCAGAGCATCTTCCATTAAAATAACGGTAGAACAAGTATAGCATTTCCACCTGACATCTGTGCTCCGAGGATTGCAATCCGTTTGTTAAGATATGCGAAACTATCAAACGGACCTCTCGTTTCTGCACAGAGTCAAAGATTTTTTTTCAGATATTTTAGGGCTCTCGACCAGAGGTGGCTGCCAAATTCTACAGTGGCGTACCTGCGATTTGTTCAGGGTCAGCAGTTGTGTACTATTAATGTATCTGCGGGCTCTGTACAGTGCGCCCAGCTTCTGAGAGACTATCTTTACTGTGGCTTCGATGCAGCCCCCATACCTGAACTGATCACTTAAGGTTACACCATGAATACAATGAGTTAATTTTAAGTTAATTTGTGAATTGGTTCGATAATGTCCATCGCCTTGCCTTCCCGGGAAGTCCTCGACTTATTTAACTATCTGTTTGATAGTAAAACGACCCAATCATCGTGCATTATAATTAAGATTGCATCCTCAAGGTGGATTTAACATGCGCAAGAAACACTCGAGGTCCTACGACAAGATATACATAGTATATTATTCAATTAGACACTTTTCGCATATCTGCTAGAAGACTCAGAAAATCTGAAGTTTTCCATTTTGTCACTTTCGCATAGGAAACTCTCACACACACAGAGTGGCCTGTATCGGTATACAAGAAATGGATATTGTTCCATCTCCTGAAGACTCGTGACGGACTCAGTGGCAGACTTCGGACGTGAAAAACAAGCAGCGACGTTTTGGTTCCGGCCAAAAAATAACCAAAACTTCAGCTGAGTTAAAACGTATATTTTTTTGTTAAAGTTTAATGTTTAAATAACAAGTAGCTATTGTCTAACATAAAGACTATTAAAAACTAGACTGATTTGTCTGCTATAGTTCGTAGTTCCACCTTTGTATTTTTATAATTCCTTTGAAGTTGGAGTACCTATAGCGTGCATTGAAGAACTGTTACATAACAGCGACCAAAAAAGTGCTGAAAGTAAATCAATTTATTCGTTAAATTAATGTTTTTAATTTTTTTTATTTCGTTGTGCATTTTATTGAACACAAATTTTAAAGAACTCTTAGAGGTTTTTTAACAATAACACTTTCAAATAGATTTCGAGGTCTAGATTGTTTTTTAAACTTATAAATAATAAAGTAATTAAAAATTACTATGTATTCACCACTTTATTAATATATAGATATCAACATGTTTCGAAAACAATGCTTTCTTCATAAGGAATATATAGATTACTAAAAAATAATAATGTCAAATATAGACAAATGATAAACGTAGAACACAATAATGTAAATAATAGACAAATTATAAGCGTTAACAAAAAAGGATTAAAGTAGGTAAGTAATTAATCAGAAATGTTAATAAAAAAATATTCTAAAACATTGAATAACAAATTAATAATAAAAATTACATAAGAAATTATTCTTATTATTGATATTTATTTGAAAATAAATTCAAGAGGTATTTAAAAAATAAATAAATTATTAATTATATTTAATTCTCTATTAACGCTTTTTCTGATAAATTTCAAATTTGTCTAATTGTAAACCGGTTGTATTTGAATGTAATTTTTTAAACCTTTATTTATATAAAAAGAATGATTGGTTTCCAAAATAAGATTCCGAATAATTATTATTATTTAAAAACCTTAGGTGTTCCTTAACTCTAATACTGAAATTTCTAGAAGTCTTTCTTATGTAAACATAGTTGCAATCGTTACGAATTGAATTATATTCCCCCGTTTTAATTAAAATATTTTTTTTTCTTTGTTCTTTAAAATATATTTTTTTAATTTATTGTTAGTATAAAAAGCTGGTAGGATAGTATTTGGGGTGTTTTTAATTAGTAATTTGAGGTATTATTATTTAAAAACAATATATTTCTCCACTGTTGACTAACATCAGTTATTTATAAATATGTTTCGTTTTCGTTCCGTCACTAAAATCAACCAACTATTAAACCATCAGGGTTCTCTCTCCCTCAGAAGACGCGAACCCATGGGAATTCTGAATTATGTGGATGTGGACAATCGAGTATGAAGAAACGGCATGAGTTATGGAAGTATATAAGCAAATGACAGGTTGTCTCGTCCTTCTTCATACCTCTGCTTCATACTATGTAACATTGCGGTAGTGATAATTACCCCAATTTACCAATATTCGAGTTCGATTCATCAACCACACAAACTTATATTATTGGAGATGACACGCCATAGTACCTTGGCGTAGTCATGATGGTTGGGGCAGCCAGTCGTCACATTTTTGAACATCTTCTTTAATACATTTTCTAACTCCTATATCCGCTCTCACACTAACCACCACGCCCTCCCGGGAGATCCGGCAGATATGATGGATCTTTATAAAACTTTCGTTTCAGACTTTCTATATACATACTCGTATATGCATACACTCCTTGTTTCATCTCCACATACGAGTATACATCATTTTCTATTAATCTCATAAATATACCAAGCCTGTACTGCTTCTATCACAACACTCCCGTGAAGAGTCGTGACGAACTCAGTGGCAGACCTCGGACTTGAAAAACTAGCACCTTGTTGTAGATCCTACTATTAAACTGCCAGGGTTCTCTCTCCCTCGTAAGACGTGGACCTCATTAAACCGCATCCGGTGCAGTCACAGCCGTTGTGCGTATATGATGCATAAATAGGGCCCAGGACGCATCGTAGAAGAATGTCCCTTTCATCAGATACAGCTGTGCTGAACCAAGTCACTACCGATGCCTTTGATTCGCTGAATAACCTCAGTATTCCACTTTGACCACCAACTCTCCTCCGCCATACAAAGAACACGCGTAAAAAATATTCATAACTAACTAACCAACCATCAAGCCGTTTCCCCGCAGGGGTAGGCAGAGAGGGCGGACCGTCAAACAACTCGATCTTGGCATACACTTCTTGCTTCATTCACATTCATACATCGTCTCATACATTCTCTTCTATTATTCCGACTTCTGACATGTTCATGATTTTATCAATCTTTTTTTTATCTATTCGTGATTATTGTATCATTAAATATACCCATTTCGTGCAGTGAAATAGAATTAAACGCCGTGTTTACTTCTTCGATATGAAACAAGTCACATACACAAGTGAGGTATGATAATATTATGGTGACAACTGCATTCTGCAAAACGTAATACTGCACTCAGCGAACTGCATCATAATACGGACATCGTGACTTTGAATAGCAACATGTCCAAACGAATGATCTATTTGGGCGTTCCACGTCTTTTTTATTATTTAAATTATTGTACGACAGATTACTCGTTCAGTTACAGTACAAGATTTCTTATTTTAACATTCTCAGCATTTGGAAAGATAGGCATACAAAAATATTAGATTAATAAATATGTCTACTGTATTAAAATTTCCATTCAATAACACCATTGCTCTTGTCGTGTATGCTATGCTGTACTAGATCATCTGTTCTGCCATGTGGTATCTTGAACAAGTCGTGGCGACTACTTGGGCTGAAGTTTTCAGGCATAGCAATCCAAGAGGAATGGACTATGAATATAGTTATGCACTATATTAAAACTAAGTATAGTTTGGTTTCTCGGCTAATCCTATTGGTTGCCCCAAGTAAGTTCATATTATGGTGCACGAACTACGGATTAGTTCAAATACGGCCGCATATAATATTTCCGAGGAATGGATTTTATCCAGCATATTTATATATTTAGTTTGATGCGGATTCCATTCCCCGCTAGCGTACTCTAGCTTTCTTCTTATAATGCCATCAAACATGGCTATCATTGCATCTGGATCATAAAACTGTGTAGATTATCTGATAATAAACCCCGGATGTTTGTAGCAAGCTGGAGCGAGCCGTGATATGTGATCTGAGAACGTTAGTTTGGGATCAAATTTAATGCGATTGACTCAGGATAATTTTCGTCCTTTTATTCTATGCTCAAAAACTATGGGCTTCTGCGATCGGGTACTGGTCATTATTACACATTTTTTAATATTAATGTCTAATTTATTTTTCTCTGACCATTCTGCTACGGCATCAGGGTGAGATTACATTTGTCAGCAGTCTTGGTAAGAGGTACTGCCGTATTATACACAGACCTTGATGTTGTATATAAATATGTGGAACAACAGAGGACCGAGGTTTGATCCCTGGGGAATACCCGACCACGCTGAAAATTGTTTGGATGCGTATCTATTTATCTTCCCGAGTCGTCCCCGATTTCTTCTTTAATTCACTCGTGTGTCGTATAGTCTCGTAACTATTTAACAATTATAACCTATTTAACAATTTGCTAGAAGTAATCTTAATAAGAAACCATTTTAAAAAAATTGTGAAAATTAACAGCAAATCCACAATTTACATATATATAATAATAATAAATAAAAAAAACTAAATCATGCCAATTATAATTTTTTCACTGCTGGTGATGATTGCTATGAGTAAAGTGTGACAATATACAGTTTTAATTCAGTTAGCAACTATGTCAGTCGGGGGAGGGGAGGGTTAAGGGGAACATAGGAGTGGGATAAAGGTAGGAAGGACAAGAGTAGATGTAAAGGTGGTTTAAGGTATCTAGTTTGAGTTGGTTACGCTTTACCTACTTACTTATATTGTACCTACTTACTTCTTTTACACTCCCAATTATTGTACTATACTATTATACTCCTTTGTATAACTATGTGATAAATGTATTAACATGCAAAAGCCTTCTAGGCATGAATAAATAAATAATATTATTTGTTATAATTGCTGAAAATGATCTTAACAAAATCGTAATAAATTATTTCCCACCAAATTTAAACTGTGCTGTACGAAACGAAGACAATGCTTCATGCAATCACTATAATTACTGTTAGATACATAATATAGCGTTAGTAGATACATTATTACCTAACGCGCAGCGGCAGTGTTCGCATTCCACTGGCCGGGTATTGAACACACAACCTTGGCTCGCGATGACCAGTGACCAGAGCCGCCAAACAACCAAACAAACCACCTGCCTCCGGACATTCCCAACCTGGGAGCCATCGCCGCTAACACTTTCAGCAAACAGTCCTCATTCATTCAATTTATTGATGTTATCTTCTGCAATAGACTGGAACAAGACCTCGGCTAATCGATTCGCTCGGTTAGTTACGATTTCATTGGGTACGTTGCGGTGCTGATTGCCGACAGTATGGAAGATCTACAGTCCCTCGTATCTAGGATGAACGAAGTATGTATGAAGAATGAGCTAATGATGAATGTAAGTAAGTCTAAAGTCATGGTGTTTGAAAGAGACAGTGTGCAATATAGTTGTGAATGATGAATACTTGGAGCAGGTCGATGAGTTTGTATATTGATGGAAAGACTGATAGGGATATTGAAAGAAGGGTGAATGCAGGAAACTCCATTAACGGAGGATTGAACGCGGTTGGCGCTATACCAACCCTCATGTATGGCAGTGAGGCATAACTGGCAGAGGAAGGATGATAGTAGACTGATGCTGTAGAAAAGAGATCTATGAGGCGAATGTGTGGTAAAACTGTGTATCATCGTATGAAAAATGTTTGAGATTCGCAAAGAATGCAATACTGATGTAAGCGTAATGAAATGAATAAGATTAAGAAAGAGACGCTTAGCTGGTTTGGGCATGTGGAGCGAATGAAAGGAGTGTAAGGAGAATATATGACGCGAATGTGAATGAAAGAAGTCGGGGATGCCTAGAAAATCGGGCCATGTCAGAAGTCAGAATAACAGAAGAGAATGTATGAGACGATGTATGAATGTGAATGAAGTAAGAAGTGTGTATGCCAAAATCCAGTTCTTTGGCGCTCCGTCCTCTCTGCCTACCCCTGCGGGGAAACGCGGTAATGGTCAGTTACTTAGTTCATTGGCAGAATTTATTGCTACCTTGGAAAATTGATGCTGTTTGCTTTGCGTGATTTTGTGCGATGAGATAGATAATAGGAACAAGTAGTAATCGGATGCATAATCTTGGCAACAAGTTTGGGGTATTGTTGATATATTTTCTGACTCCATTTATACAGTAACGCGTCATCTGTACCAACACTTTGATGAATTCTACAATTAATTATTCTTGGCTAATGTTTACTGTCTCACGTTACCGATAAACGCTTAAAAATATTGTTTAACATTACTTCCTGATTTAAAACTTTATGTAGTTACTCATAATTATCGATAGTTTATTATATTCTGTTATAAAAGTCTTTGTAAAAGCTCATCCGGGCGTATAATCAAATAAAATGCGAGAGAATATTGTGAGTAGAAATAAGAGGCCGACTTGATTCAGTGTCCTGGCCGGATTTGAGGTGGTTTAGGTTGAACTCCCACTCCGTTAGTCTCCGTTAATCTTTCCTCACATAATTGCGATGACTGGGTATTATTTTCTGTAACAAGTACACAGGTATCTGTAAGTCAGGTACAATATTGGACAGCTTGCAGCAATAATTAGTATTTCACCTCACCTGTCGCAACCTACATTCTTATTCGCGCATTATGTTTACCTTCCTCACGCGGGTCGTCTCTAGTAAATATATTTGCAGGTGTTGTTACAATGTTTAATAATTCAAGTAGAATTTATACATACGTGGTATAAAATTCCATAACTCCATGGACGCTTCAAACGCGACGCTTAATATTTGATCAAATCTTGTTATTTAAAATTATGAATAATAGCCTGGACTCGCCAGACCTCATTCATTACCTTTATAAACATTCACCTACCGTCAAGATCAACCCGACAAACCGATTTTTTTTATTTGCCCGCATGCAGGACCAATCTTACTATAAATTCTCCAATTCCCCGTATTGGTGCGCAATATACTCGTACTTCACAATTTCACAATATCGACATTATTCACAATACCCTTTCAAAATATGGAACCGAAGTAATACGTACGACCACAAACTGATGCGCGAGTATAAAATGTATCGAGAGCATCTCTTGACCCGATCCTATTTCCTTCCTCTTCCTTTCCCCCCTTGTTACCTTTTGTTGAACTTCCTTTGTATATATATATTTGTATTAAAAGCTGTTTGTTTCTTACAAATAAATAAAGTACTCTTTTTTTTAATTGAGTGTCACACAAGAGTCCTAGTCGGCCCTTCGTCTTGAGACAGTGGGACTATGGCATCCCCAATTGGGGTATGTTGTGAGACTGAAGTAATTGTAGAAGGGAAGATGATGAGGAAGAGGAAGGTGGGTATGTACCTTGCTATTCAGATCTGGTCACCAAATACGGCTAAAGCCTTTTCAAGCAACGTTTCGATTCTGGATTCTGGAATGGTGGTCTTTCACCAGGGTGATACTGAGACGAGAGTATCTCCCATTCTAGAACGTCTCGCAAATACACTGCATATTATTTTATATGATTAAATTGTGAAATAACGTAATTTAATCAAAAAAAAATCTACTTGTGCACGCCGGGATTTGAACCCGCGACCTTCGAATTCGTAGCCAAGGATCGTACCCACTCGACCACGGAGACCGAGATAGATGTATGAGACACAATCGATATTTGAAGGGATTCGTATAAATTTTTTTAAAGTAGATATATATTATTTTATTTTATTTTATTTAGTACAGAATTTACGAGTACCCATATACATTTGTTTATAAAATGTTTTGACTGTCCAACTCGGAGAATTTCCCGTTTTATGACACTCAAAATGTACAGAATAGAGTAGATGCCAATATGAACTTCATTGATGCAATAAAACCCATCATGGTATTTCACCATACAATTAAAAGAACTAAACTAAAATAAAATGTGGATACAAAAGAAACAATATTAGAAATAAGTTTAAACAAATAGATGCAAATATAAATATTAAGTAAATATATGTTTTTTTTTTTAAATATTAACTCTACACAGGAGGAGGCCCCGAGGAAGATAATTTCCCTCATGTTCTATTTCATCTTTGAGGATTCTATGTGGAGAATCTTTTTGAGGAGAGGAAGGAGTGAACATGGGTCTTGAAGAGACCCATGTTGTAGAAGGGGGAAAACACACAAGCCGGAAAATAGTTCCACAGTCGTGCTGTTGACTCGTAGAATCTACCCGTTCTCGTGTGACAAATGCTGGGCGGGCATTTAGTGTGTTTCCCGACTATGCACCGGTGCCGAAGATATCAATGTCGCTAGTTCCTCAGAGCATCTTTCATTGAAATACCGGTAGAACAAGGACAGCATTCCCACCTGACGCCTGTGCTCTAAAGATTGTAATCCATTTGTCAAGATAGGGGAATCATTCAAACGGACCGCCGGTTTCTGTAAAGAATCAAGGGTTTGCGCAAATATCATATCGCCAGAGATCAGTTTTACTGCTTCAAAAACATACATAGTTTTATTTTAATAGGTGAGGAGTTTCATATTGCAAAGTTAATGATATATGTTTTTAGCGTAATCTAACATTTAAGCGTACGTGTGGTAAAACCATACGTGACCACATTTTTAAAATTTCTTTAATTAATTCCAAATATCATTCGATTATACTCGTCGTTATACGGAACACTCCTCGGTCTTCAGGTGTGTGCAATATACATAATAAAGCTATTAATTTGTTTCTGTACCAGTGACAATATAATATATTATGCACGGTGCGGAATGAGTCACATACGACACAAGCCCACAGTCATATTGTAACGATATTAAATAATAATGTATGTTATTATGTGTCCACTAATCTGCATGGAAACTGTACTGGTATCCTTATTTAGTTCTGATCCCATATAAAATAATATACGTGAATGGAGTAGTGATGGGTCATGACTCATTTTGTTAAGAGTGGGAGTCACGGTACTAGCTCAATGTTTTCGTACGACTCAATTGAACGACGACTCATTTAAGAGCCGACCCCCAGGTAATGAGCTCATACCCCAGTTCATACGACTCCCAGCTCCTACGGTTCCCAGCTTATAACGTATATGTGTAGATACAAAACGTCTAGATGCCAGACTGTCACGCACCATTCATTTACTGTATACTGTACAGTGCCTACACACATGTAAATGCGGTAATTATTCCTTTCTCTACACACGAATGTGTGAAGACTTGAAAACAAATACTTTAAAATGCGTCATGGCGCCAACAAGTCCTTTGGTCGTGGGCATAATTTAGTCTTGTAGAAGTTAGACACGTATACGATGATTTTATATAAACAAATTAGAACAGAGGGCCTTATTTAAAGATCTCTCATCATAGAAATGCGTAATAATACTATCGTCTATCTGAGATGAATAAGCAATCTTCCTTAAGTGGTTCCAAGCTTTGTCAAAAAGAGTCACAGTTCAATTGTGCCGTCGTGCGGTTTACAGGAGTCGTACGCTCACGGCTCATGAACGACTCATCGCTAGAATGGAGACAACAAACGAATAATTTATATTATTAAGGAACTCTGGTCGATTTTTTAAAATTATTTATTAATGATGACTTTCTATCTTAAATACCAGTATATGTTTTTTTTTAAAGTTAGTTTTCATACTTAATATAATTTTCCAAGTTTCAGTTTTTCAAAGCCCGTCAAAACGCTTTACATAAACCTATGTCCGGTCGGTTTTGAGGTCAGAATGTCAAATGTAAACACAAGGATGAGCTTTACCGTACATAATTTTATATTCTATTCATAGAAAACCATAACTAAACATAATTAATAAAATTCTGTTCCTTTTTAGAAAAACAATAACTGTAATAACTGTATTTTACATTAACATTATCATAATATCAGTATTGTCAATTGATTTACCCATGAATATTATTATTTCTTACACGAGTTTTATTTTATATTGAACAATAACTTATAGAGATTAAAGTCACTCAAATTAAGCTAAAATTTCGCGAAAACTAAAAAAATGCATATTTAAAATACAAAACAAAATCAACAAATAAAAATTTCCATACTAATCCAAAGCCAGAATACTCACGGCTGAGACCCGTGACTATGTTCCGAATAAAATGTTACCAACATTGTAACCCTCCCCGACTATTGTTCTACTCATCTCAAGATTCGTGGGTGAGACTGATGGATGAAGCACGGGGAAGTGGGATGTATATCATGACACAGTAAATAAAACCCTATTTAAAGGAAAGAACATAATTTATTGATTCTAAAACCACGACTATCATGGTGGAGCAAAGAGGAAGAGAAAAGAGAAGGATTAAGTTAAAACGAAAAGGTTTAAATAATAAATGATGGCTCTTATGATCCGATTCTTCTCCTCAGCATCATGGAAGGCCTCTCCAGGTCCAGATGCTCACCGATTTCCGCCGTCACCTTCAGCGAAGTCTATGACGACTCTTCTGAAGCGCCATCCGCCACAGCTTCTTCCGTGGGGTTCAGACAATGGAATGTGAGGATGCTACCTTATGTCCTGTTTGGTCCTCGATACAGCAACTGACCCTCTTGTCCGTTCATCACTCTTCTGGGATTTTCTCCAAAGCAGCAGGCACGCGCGGTTTGGTTTCATAGCCTCACAATTTGGCCATCAATAAATCAATAAACTAAAACATACCCACTTCGGGTAAATTCAATAGACGCACTCCGACGTCAAACAAAACAGAAAATTAACACATAATCCCTCCCAAAAAACACTTCGATCACGACCGCCCGAGTCAGGTTATATCGCCCGCCATGTTGACTTGCTCCCTTCCGTCCGATGTCTCCCATAGACATTCTCTCACGAATCTCTCTTCCGTAGACAATCATCACAATCATAGACGCGGGGTCAGTATTTACGTTACAACATAACAGGGTGTTTTGATGAGATGATTTTTTATTCACTTTTAAATAACGATTTCTAAATTCTACATAATAAAGCTCTTATATTCTGAACCGGCGTTTGCTGATCTGTGTGATTTTTTAGTCGTAATATTTTTCACTGTATTTTGCGGGAGGTAATCCGAATCTAACAGTTATTTTCCTATAATGAAATACTTTAACTTTGTGTACATCTCATTATTTTATAATATTACATGGTATTTTTGTAGCTAATTCCCATTCTTTTTCTTTTTTTACACAGGTAAGCAGCGTCTGTGATTGGCACTTCATCACTTTCATTCAACAGATTGAATCAGTATGTGGTATGATATTTTCGCTTTATGTATAACTTGCTTTATTTCTTACTTCCTAGATATGGTCGAAGAAGTCAGTGACGCCCGAGGAAGACATGACACTATCACGTGAATCGAATATCTGTGGCGGGCCATGTCAAGGGTCAGAATAACAGGAGAGTATGTATGAATGTGAAGGAAGCGAGTTTGTTGTGTGGCGGTCCATGCTCTTTGCCTACCCTTGGGGAATGTTTTATTTCCTGGCTTCGACTGGGATTTGTACACAAGTTGTTATCACAGAGTAAGTAATATATAGAGATGCGCTAACACGCAAGAAGATGAAATCAAAATAAGAGGGTCGGGGGCGTACTAGACTTGCGGCCAATTTAAGTAAAACTGCTACTAAGTAAAAAGGTTCGGCTTGTTTACAAAACCGAATATTTTGTTAGAGTATTTAGTTTGATCCTTTTGACTAAGTGTTTTGTAATTTGCTTACCGGAGTCAAAATCATGCTAACTAAACGTGGACGGCAGTGCACCAGAGCTGGTGTCAAAATTGGTGTCACGTCACCTTAGCCTCCACCCGTTGAAATCGTATTACGGCAAATGTATCAATTCTGACGTCAGTACGTGTCGTCTTATTATTCACGGTAAATTGTTTGCTTCAGAGCTCCATACCGTAGATCTCACGATAGAAATCTTATTGGGACTAAAATATATTTGCGTTGACCTCTAAATTTCCAAATACACATTTCGAATTGAAGCGTATCCTTTAAAATAAAATAAATTAATCTTCAACAAGTTTTTCAAAAACACTGGTTTCGCTCAGTCTCTAGAAATGTAATTATTCTGTATCCTATTTCATTTAAATAATGCGAAATTATATTTATTATGCGATTATGTGGTGACCTAAGATTTTCCATCCATTTAAGAGGAACGGCTGCGTGGGCTGTTTCATACAAAACTTACTCATTGATTAGAGGCCAAATACCCACCCAAACTTAACGAGATATTTTTTTATCAAAAGGTATAGTAAATATCTAGTAAGGATTAGTAGTATTTTTTTTATTTTTGTTTTAATTTAGAAAATATAAGCCACGAAAGATGACAAATTATTCATATTTTTAGCTGCAACTTTGGAAAATATTTGTGACTAAATGGATACTATTTTTGAAAAAAATATTCGTCATACTACCTCAGGAATATGATGAAGTATACAATCAAATTTTAATGACTGCTGAAAATAGTTTAATTTGCGTCAAAATTTACTATTTAGTTAGCGACAAATTCAAGTTTAATTTCACCTATTTTTGTGTTTGCGTCGCTCTCGCACTTTTTTGTTAGCGGGGGGAAAGGGGAATCGGAATCAGGTACGGGGGACGAGGATCGTATCGCTATAGCTGCTCGCCAACCAATACACTCGTACGTAAATCATCATACTACATCACACACAGTAGGTGGGTATTTAGCTGTGATAAATTCAGCACGCGCGGATGATTTCTCTAGCAGACTAATTTATTACGGACTAGCTGATGTGTACCCGGCCTTGCTCGGGATTTTTTAAAGGCGGTCGTAGTTACATATTACGACCTTTTTGGATTTTCGTTGAGTATTCAGAGTATTCATGGAGTTGTCAACTTACAATATTCTATTAATATATTTTTGTACGCATATAAAATGTACTGTGCAATTTTGATAAATAAAAATTAAATTCAATTTCGTCATGCGTACATACACGAAAACAATCAAACTGTTGGTAAAAATTCATTCAGTTAAAGAGTTTATTTGAAAATTGAATTTTGTTTTAGAAAAAACATCAAATTTGGTTCCAAACATAGGTACCTATTTAAAGTACCTATAATTCTTTCATTCTTGATTTTATTCAAAGTATTCGATTTAGGTAAGTACTTCAATTAAATTCATTGTTAACAATTAATTCGAAAATTGAATTTTAATTAAAGGCGTAGAGTTCTAGTCAAATAATTAATAATAATAATCAGATGATTTGTATAGCGCCGTTTTTACCAGTTCCAGTCTGAAGATGGCTTTATTTTATTGAAGAAATTCACCTGTAAATTGCTTAGCTAGGCTAGCCGGTTAGTAGTTACCTAAAGTCATTGAATAAATAAAATTAAAATAAAATTTTAAAAAATCACGCATCGGTGCGCAAATGCGTCCACAGCTCGCAACACTGTAAATAACCAAAGTGTAAATAAAAAATTAAAAGTTAATATTTATTAAATGCTTCTTACGCTTTTTAAGGTAATTTTATAGATATTTTGAGTTATTTTATGAATACTTCCCAGTCCTAAAAATTATAAGTATCTCAATAAATACCAACTCTTCTTGTGCCACCAATCTTCTAATGAATGTAACATCAATAGAAAGGAGCAACAGATAACCATGTAAAACTATCATCTCTATAAATAAATTTTCTAATAAAACTGTGTTCATCTGAAGCGACCTGCCAGGTAAGTGTGTTTTTTCTGAATCTGTTTGTACATAATTAGTTAAGAAATATTTGTACAGCGCCCTTGAGGTGATTTTTCACAAAAAACGGCGCTATATCATCCAATTATTATTATTATTATTAACAAGCTAAAACCGGTTATGGTAAAATAAAATAAAAGTGGAATTAAGTTTTATGCGTGTTTTATTATATTATTATAATGGAATTCCACCATGTATTGTCAGTTTCAAAAATAGAAATATTGTTCTATGTTCGTGTAAGTTGAACGACACATATTTGGCATATTTAATACCAAAAATTTTATACCATTGTGAATTTCCATTTCCGGTACATATTACTCCTTCGACGACATCAGTATTTACAGACACTTTCAGTTTCGGGTCTTCGGAGTGTACATATTCTATTTTCTTGCACATTTTGCACTAAACATAATGGCTTAGAAAATCATTTTGTCGTTCCTTTACAAATTTTAAATCGAAAATGTGCAGTTTTCGTGTTCGTAGTTCGTCTCGCATGTCTACCATATACGCAGCCTTAGATGTAGAACAACATTTATTATAGGTTGTTAGATGTTCGCAAATGTATCGAGATGATTTGTATACCGCCGTTTTTGTGAAAAATCAAAGTCGGTAAAATCACCCCAAGGGCGCATATGTCGGTATGTCGGTAACCTACATGCGAGGTCTGTTCAAAAGCAAAGGTGAATTTTGTATTTTCGCGGGCTGTGTACATTCGATTATCTATTTTTTTTTGTTATGTTGGTACACATATGTTTATCGTATGTTAGCATTATCAACCATTTTGGATTAGTGGTTTGTTTTTGACAATTGGAAAGGTTAGTCACGTTTATGTGTTCTTCGATTTTTTACTTTTGAAAAATATAGTATTCCATTGGGATAATTGGGCCTTGGTTTCGACGTCATAACCATATACCCACGTTTCATCACCAGTTATGACCCTTTTGAGAAAATTTGGATCGTCGTTGACGTCATTCAACAACTCCTCAGCGATACTAATGCGACGTTGGTTTTGCTCAAAATTTAGCAATTTCGGAACAAACTTAAACAAATATAATGAAACATAAAATTAATTTTATATTTAAAATATGAAAATAAGCATTATGGTGGACTTTGAATTAAATTAAAAACGACCAATTTACGATGGAACACAAATATGCCATACAGAATTTAAAATATCGACCCGAAAAATACTTTTTTTTTTAATGTTTAATTTTTATTTATGTAATCATACTTACATAGCAAATGAGATATATCTTTTAAAAGGTATGATAAACCCACAAATAATTTTCTAAGCCGTTTGTAAAATTGTTTTTTTTCATGGCACATACTTAAAAAATTAAAACAAAAATAAATAAAATACTTCTCATCCGTACTAGATATTTACTAAACCTTTAATTAAAAAACATAGATCATTCCGTTTGGATGGGTATTTTGGCCTCCGATCCAAAATTCAGTTTTGTATGAAACAGGCACCGCAGCCGTTCCCCTTCAATCTTAGCACTCTAGCTCACTCAAAAGTCACGAGCCGCCACTGCCTGATAGTAACCCCGTAGCGAAGGCTAAGCGGGTACAAATCCCAATTAAATGAAGAAAAATAATCTTTTTCCAAATGCAGTGTTCGTTTATTGGATTTGGATTGGTTAGTAATTCGAATATTTTGTAATGGTGAAAGTTGTTGAATAAGTCAAATACTTTTAGAATAAACTAGTATTCAACTTATAATCTAATATAATATAAGCTTAGCTAATTTAAACAATATGAATAATAAATACTCTTTGGAATCGAGGCTATAGTCTATAGACACACGTCTATATATGCAAATATATAGACGCGTGAAACGTTTCTCTGTTTCATGCGTCTATCATCAAACGTCCACTCGTAATGCGGACATGCCGACTGCCGACAACTAACACCTCGCTAGTCGCTATGACAGTATGGGTGGAGTCTCCCCCCCGCCTCACGCTCCCTTGATAGATGATAGAAAGAGACACACGACTGCCAATGAAATTCTGAAATCGCAGGAACACGAGCGTCTTAACTATTCACTTTTTGTAATTTTTACTTACCTATATTTCAATGTATTGGTTTATACTGTTTTTGCAAATAAATAAATAACGATTTATAAAATCTATGTATAATTATATACAATAAAAGTTATATATTCAGAATCGGCATTTGCTGATCTATACGAATACATATTTTTAAAGCCATTATATTTTTCACTGGAGTTCCTTATTGCTGTCTCAATTGCACACGTGTAGTTCTATATAATAATAATTGGGTTACTTCTATAGCGCGGTTTACGTGGGAAAATCACCTCAAGGGCACTTACGGCCGTTCTTCCCAACCTTATTGAGCAACTGATGAGCCGAAATTTTGCCTCAGCACTGTTCAAATGCACAAATTCGCCTTTCCCAACGAAATTCTCAGTTAAACTTGCGATCATCTTAAGTTATCGATTTTTGTGGATTAAAGTTCTCCTCGGTAAAAGACTAGTTATAAAAAGTGTCAAATGACAGAGTAAACGTCAAATGTCATAGATATCTATGGTCAAACGTCATTCGTTTCGCAGACTATTTTTTGTATCTATTGTGTATTGACAATTTTGAATATAGAGAGCGAAAATGAAGATATTTTTAATGTAATACCAATAGCGGGTATGAACAGCGAATATGAATAACATCGACGATGAAAATATTATTGACAATTATTGATTGAAAATTGAAAGAACGCATGAAAGACAAATGTCAACAAAGTCTACTTCCGTTTTCGCGGCATTTTAGTAAAAGTCAAGTTAACACTTTATTTTTAACATATACGTTTTTAAATATAAAATGTTCGTGTTTGTATTACAATATTTAAGACAAATAATATGTATTCATAATAAATAGAAAATTAACTCGTCTATGTTTAGTTGAATTTAACATTGAAAGTTTTTACTTTGATGTCATTTTATTGACTATGAACGTGTGGGGGTACAATTATATTTTCCATAGAAGTGGGTGAGTCCTTCATAGACAATTTAGGAAGTTCAAAAAAAATGTTTGGAGACAGTCAAATAGAGCGAATACTTAACAAAACACTTGGCTGATCGGTGGCTCAGATTGATCATTCAAAAAGTTGGGGAGAATGGCTGTTATATATATATAAACTGAGAGAGATAGAGTAGTGACTTCTAAGTTTCGCCCCAAGTAGATCCAGGTAGTGTAGTTTTTAGTTTTAGCATAATTTCAACTAGTATGCAAAACTGACATAACACCGGGGGTCGTAATTTTTAAAAATCAAAATTTTTGGGGAATAATTTAAGAATGTGAATAAGTTGGGATGGCAGCTTTTAAACGTAAATAGTGGGAAAATGTGAAATAGGGGTAAGTGAAGTTTTAATGATTAATACACAACCTCAAACTGTTCTTTAGAGCAACAGCAAGAAAAATAAACTAATTAGTAAAATAAACTAGTTATCTAGCAGATAACCTACTTTAGATTACTATACTCACTTTGAGGGTGGGTGGTGTGGGGTGGTGGGGTGGACAGCAGGGCATGCAGCTTGGCCCGCTCGGTCTCCACATCGATGGCGATGTGCAGCTTCCTGCGCTTGGGCTGCGAGGCCTGTGAGGAGTGCGCCGGGCCCGGGGATTCGCGCACCTTGTCCGTGCCCTCGCTGGAGGTGGGTCGTGTCAGCAGGGGCCACTCGTTGTTTTGCACGGCGTGCACCACGTGGTGCAACCTCGCCTCCAGAGTTGTGTCCTTGAACCAGTGGACAGATGGTAGAGATTCATTGATCTTGGCTTCCTGCTCTCCTCTCACAGACCTGGCCAATGTTTCCAACTCTGAAAGAGCGCTGGTACTTTCCATTTTGCAGTCATCATCATCGTCCTCCCGCTTCTCCTCATGTTGCGAGGTCCTCTTGCTGAGTCTGACGGAGAGCTTGTCACCGTCACCATCTTCGTCCTCGTGGCTGGAGTCACCGGAGTCGCGCTTGGGACTCGGAACCCGCCTTCGTTTGGATTCTGCCCATTTGCGAGCACTATCGGCATACGGCAATTTTGGATCACAGAACAATTTATGATAGGAGTCTCCTAGACCATGTCTGAAAAGGGGTAAGATAAAATTACAATGTCGTTTTATTTTAACTACAGGCTTTGCATTTACTATTTATTTATTATCTAATTTTGTATAATAATGAAGTCACTTACTTGCAAACTCCGATAACTAAGAGCTTGTCATATGTGCCGGCAACCCACCACGGGGGGGTGTCTTCGTTCTTTTCACAATGCACCATTCGAGAATCTAACAGCGGGTGACACACTATTTCTTCTCTGAGCACCCTCAATAGATCAATTCTGAAATAGATCACGCATATTATTAACTGTTATTGCAGATGAGCAACTGTATTTAAATGAAAAGGTCTGTTACCTCTCCAGGGTGGTGATGGCCCTGTCCTCCCCGATGGGCTCGGCCGTGATGTCGTTCATTGGCATCTCCTCCTGGTTGACGTTCAGCCCGCATTGGTGCTTGCACATCACCATGAAGGCCTTGAGATAATCAGTGAGGATCTCATCTGACTTGTCCAGACGGGCCAGAGCCCTGAACCTCCCCCAACGCAGGCTTTTGGTGGCCGGGTCGAACTCCACTCCGTAAGAGCCCACAGTGCGGCAGAATGCCTCTTCTTCTGCCTTAGTCCATCGCCACTGGTGTTCCTCACGCTCTCTCTCGCGGACTATTTGCTCCATCTTTTCGCGACGCTCCATTTTCTGTAAAAGAAATTTAATTTAACTAAAAAAATATATATTTATAGTTGAGACAACAAGTAGAGTAAATTGTGTGTTCAGATTAATTTAACCTCAGCGAGAACCTACATTCTCTCGGGATTAGCATGGTATATCATCATTTCGAATAGAAGTGAACATTTAAAAATAAAAATTATATTATTTTTTTCAGGAACTTAGGTTCACATTAGAACTTAGTTTTACATTTTTAACCAGACCACAATAATATGTATTTATAACATTTTAGACAGTGTCTTAAGTCAAAACACATAATCCCAACATGTCTTGGAAACACGTACATGCAACTGAAATAAATATAATTACCCTGGCACGTTGCTGCATCTTGAGCTCCTCCCTTTTGTAATTCCTCTGGTAGGAGGTGATGAGCCTGCGCAGGCGCGTATTGAGGTCCTGCATGGAGGGCCACTGCGAGGCGCTGCCCCCCGCCACGCTAACGCCCTCCTCGCCCCCGGGGCCCACCAGTGCGGAGGGCGGGGCAGGCGAGCCAGGCGGGGAGGACAGGGGGGTGTCCTGACCTCCTTCTCCCTCTTCGCCCTCCCCCTCCACATCCCCCTGCTCCAAGATGCTCTTCATCATGTCCTCATTTCTAAACAACAAAAGGCACATTATACTCTGTCTTGTGGTCCCCTTCCCTAGGTTGCTATGACTAACTATGATAACGATCACTACTACAACAAAATAATAATTGATTATATTTTCAAACACTGATTTAAATCATAATTGTATAGTTCTGACCATTTTTCCACTTTAAACAATAAAGCTTGAAGCAACTTTGAACTAAGTAGGTATGTATTATGAATGGATGAGCACCGATAACCTGAACACAAGATAATATGCATGTTTGTATTGTAGTAGAATCCTTCAATAATAAATTGCACTAAAAGCTGAATGTAAAATTAATGGTTACCAAAGTTAGCCCATCCTTTGTTATCTCTTTCCACCTGCTAATATTATATACATGAAATATTAGGTATACTCATCTTAGAACCGTGTCAATGAAATATAGTGTATAAAAAAGTATATTTCTGCACTTACCAGATTTGGAACAATGAGAGAAAGTGGGGACAAAACGTGAAACGGGCATAGATAGCAAACAGCCCAAATGATAAATGGATATTCTCATAACAGACTGTAAAGATTGAAGAAAATACTAAAAAGAAGAAAATGGCAATACAATACGCCCATTCTGAGAAACATTTAAAAAACGAAAATGCAAGCGTAAGTATAATCAAATGACAATGTATTATTCAACAAGCGGTGTTTGGACATGACAGAGGTAAGGGTTAAGTGAGCAAACATCATAGAGAAGGGTGGTGTGACGCAGTATCCTGTTCAGCGTCACACCGGCGGTACTCACTTGATGGTGATACACTCTGCGGCATCAGGGGGCCCCAGGCGCTGCATGTAGACAAGCTGTGGATCGATGCGCATGGAGAGGTAGTTCTCGTAGCCATGCAAGTAGGTTCCCACGAGCAGAGACACGTCGCAAGACACGTCCCACCACGCACGCGGCGCCGGGCTGTCGGCCGCTGGCACGCGCATCGGCAGGGCACTGCCACACACAACACAAACTGTAACTCCGCTGCGCCGCCCCTTTCCCTGCCTCTCCCTCCTTCCTCCACACTGGGCAACTGGGCCGTACACACCACACACAGATAGTCCACTCCAGACTCCACTCATCGATATTAACAAGGAAAGCAGGAAATCAAAAAACCCAAAGCGTTACAATGAATATTTAGATTAAAAAATCATGCAAAATGACGCATGACCCAATAAAATGAATGGTTTAAGATGAATAACTAGCTCAAAAAGTCATTAAAATGGTTATAAAAGCGAAGCAATATGGTGAAAATGGAAAAGGGAAACATCAGAATAAGTACCTGGCGTTCACCCCGTCCGCTATCTGGTGTGCCAAGTCTCCGATGACTTCGTGCTTTATGTAGTACATGAGGCGCACTCGCAACAACACCCTGGAACCAAACACAAACATATCCAATATTACATTCACTCGTACCAATACATGAGCTTGAGCTTACCTCGTTGTCTTGTATGTGTATGCAAAACTCACTTGTTAGCGTGACGGAAGAGATGCCTCTTATAGCTGCTTTCTAAGTATGATTCGCAGTCATACTTGTCTCCGTAGCTCCAGTGTGCGGGGTCTTCCCACTTCTGGGGACTTAGAATCTTCACCTCCTTGGGGTCCTTCAGGGCCTTGAGCTTCTTCTTGGCGTTCCTGCCCCTCGGTACGGGATTGTGCAGCCCGCTGTGGTTGTGGGAGATGTTCACTTCACCATTCTCAATCGGTTGGATCAAGTCCCAGATGAAGTTTCTAATCTTCTCGTCTCCCTTGTAGTGGCGCAGACAGAACAGTATCTGTAACAAGTAAATAAACACTTTTGTATTATAATACTAAAAAGGCAAAATAGAATTGCAACAGGGATAGCGGTGGTTCAGATTAATTATAACTCAGCGAGAACCTACATTCTCTCGGTATTAGCATGGTTGATCATCATTTGACCTCTACTTTCTGTAATAATTCATACTAGTCATCAGTTCACTCACTATTATTCTGGCACAGTCCTCTATGTCTACCGTTGTCCATCCTCGCCGGAATTGATTTTTACTCAATATCTCCTCCCACCTCGACCATCTGAAATTAAATTTAAGAATCAAATGAAAATCAAGAAATCACAGATGGATGCTACTTATTTTAACTTAGAAGCATAAAGTTAAAGCCTGGCCTCTTGCACATAACTGTATGCTGATTTCAAATTTCTACAGTACGGCTTTCAAATTTCAAAACAAGTGTTTTACCGGAATATGTTTAGGAAGGCAAAAAAACATATTCAAGCGTGGCCTACATTAGGTTTTTTATTATTATTTACCCACACCCTAACGCATTTACCTTTATACAAACTGATTTCATACAAAATTTTAACAGCAATGTATGCGTTATAACCTAGTAACTATGACGCCCATTGATATGATATTTTTGTTTTCCCAATATCTTACTGGGAAGTGCTTTAAAGGTGTTTTTAAACCTTCAGATTTTTTCCACTGCAGAGGCCATTGTATACAAACAGAAGAAATCAAAAATTTAAAAAATTAACTCGCCCAACAATGACATACAACCCAGTGTTTTATTTGAATTTGAGATACAAAATTTAACAAACTGGTTAATCTGGGGGAGAAATAATGGAAAACATGATGAAGGAATCTCAATGGCTTCGAAACTTGTGCAGTTCTACAAGTTTTTAGATAATATTATGTTTATTTAGGAGAAAGTAATTATTATTAATTTAAATAAATCTGATACTATGTTGTAAATAATAATTTTATCATTTCTGCTTGTCTGTATATTATGTAAGAAGTTTTTTATAACAATAGTTTTCAGCTAACAGTGTTGTGTTACTTGAAAAAGGATAGACAACTTGTCTTAGTATTGGCAATACAAATGAACTGATGGTAGGGTCATTGGGAGATTCCAAAGTGCTTGAATGACACTGTACACAATAATTGTTGGTACATACGTACCTTCTTTCAAAAAATGTAATAAAGAACAACCTTGGATTGTGAAAACTATTTAATTGTGCTTTTAAATAAATAAATGACTTAATATTACAATTTGCAGCACAGTGGAGAAAGTTTTATAATAATATTTAAATGGGACTTTTTCTCAAAAGTAAATTTTTGATACTATTTTGTAAATCGTAAAAGTTCGCTTTAGTTTGTATGTAGCTGGCAATGTGCGGAATAGTATGAGTCTGTCTTAGATTAGAAATAACTTTATATTTTTTGGTGTATTTCTTTAGAGCGGCTTCCATTTTTTTGATGTCCAATTTAACATCTACTATTTGATTTTTTCTCTGAATAGTGGAATTTTTTAAGATATTGGAATATGAAGATTTCTCAAATAACAAATTTTTTTGCACATTAAATTTCATGTAAATTTCAGAAGTAGTTTTTTTTACATCAATTATTTGTAAAGATTTCCTCTCAATGCAACTTAAGTAGCCTTGATTTTCTATGTGTAGCTTTTCAAAATCGATAGGCCTGAGAGATTTACCTAACTCTTCCTTAATAAATAGAATAGATTTGAGTTTGTGAAAGCGCTGCTTTAACGTGCTAATAAGTAGTCTTATTTTGGAAATGGTGGCATCTGTTAAACTGAGCCATTCATTCATGTACTTGATCCAAGCTTCGGCGGGAATTCTCTTGGACACAGGATCCACGGCATTGATCACCTGCTCGTCAAATCTATCCCTGGAATCTGTGAACTCTTTCTTGCGGATCTTCAATTCCTCCAGGTGGGCATTCAGTAGGAACTGTTGCTTAACGTTGTATTCCTTGACAGACTCTAAGGAATCTTTGAACAGTTCAATTTCTTTTCTCACCATTTCAGACTTTTGGGCAATAGTAACTTTGGTGCCAATAACTCCTCCGAAACGGCCTTGAGAACCCGCTTTAGAAGGGCTGCCCATCATCATGCTGGACATGGCCAAGATCCTGGCCGATTGCCCTCCTGATATTCCAGAAACTGCCGATGTTATGGACATATTCCCCGCAGGCATTGACGAAAACTCCAATATTTGCTGAACCGCCACTAATACTGAAGGGTCTTGTCTCATAAAGAATCGTTCAAATATGTCATTTTCAAGACTAATTATTTTGTTTTGAGCTGTTAAATTTCGCACAGCCTGAGCTAAAACCTCGTCAGAAAATTCTTCAACATATAAATCTCCATCATCATTTGGCACCTCCAATTTACTCATCCGTTGTTCAGTAATTTATATTTAAAAAAAAGGTTTATAATGAGTCCAACCAAATGAAAGTCACCTTACATAAAAACAAGGTGGTTACCGGGGTGATATAATCAATAATCATAGACAAAACTTTTAATAAATGAGTACTTACTCAAAGATCCATATTGAAAAACAAAAAATAACCAAATAGTGAAAAAATAAATGACATAATATTTCTATACTGATTATATAATAAATTTGGAAAACTTACCCAAAAGTGAGGAGTCCTCTCTCCACCTTGAAGCACTCGGAGCGCGCCCAGTTGCCATAGAGCACGTCTTCGCCGGTGAGCAGGCCCTCGTGGCGCGGCACGTAGTCGTCGTTGCAGCGCCGCCCACGCCCCTTGCCGCCCGCCTTGTCTTTGCGCCGGTGCTTGTTCCTCAGATTGACGCCTGCCGACAATGCACAAGGGCACACTTAGTTGTGTGTATAAAACTGATGCTGTATGACTGTACAGTTAAATAAATTATTCATATTATCAAGAGATTCCCCGGTTCAAGTCATTCCGAGAACATAATATTATTTCCTAATAATTCACTCAATCTATAGTATTAATTTCGGTAAATTCTCTAAAACTAAAATAATAAATTATAAAGAAAAATAATATTTTAGATCGATAATCCTATTGGGCAGGAAAAGAAAAGTAATTATCGATGTCTTTAGTTCCAGATATATGAATAATGGCGCTGACATTAAATGATCTTTCAGAATTAATATTTATGTATGTTAAATATCTTCATACCTTCTACTTCATCATCAGACATGTCGGGAGTAGAGTCGATTTCAGACATCTCGAGGGCGCCGTCGTCGTGTCCATAGCGCTTAATCTGAGTTCGCCTTCGGGGCTCGGACATCACTAAGATTTCTTCAACCTTCTTCTCCGTAGTATCTATCTCTGCTTTCTTTGCCCATTTCTTCCAGAAATCTGGATCATCTATATCTATATCGTCGCGAATTCCGGATGAAGAAAAGCTGGCTTTAGAGAAAGTGGACCCTTTCTCAGATTCCATCTGGATAATTTGAGTTCTTCGAGCAAGAATAATGTCAATGTCTTCCTCGCAGAATTTATCACCGGCATTATCTTCATCCATCACGGCACCGTAGGCTCCCTTCTTCAATAAGTCTTCTATCTCCTTCTTTGAAAGCTGCTTCGTGTTACCCTCTTTCCCTCCTTGCGACGTGTTCATGCTCTGCAAGATGGCTTTATCCAGTCCCAGCTTCATGGAAGCCTTGTCAAACATTTCCCTTTCGTAAGTGTTGCGGCAAAGTAAGCGATAGATCTTTACCATCTTCTGTTGGCCGATACGGTGACATCTGGCTTGGGCTTGTAAATCATTCTGAGGATTCCAATCACTATCGTAAATGATCACCGTGTCGGCTGCCGTCAGATTAATCCCGAGACCGCCAGCTTTCGTACACAGTAAAAACACAAACCTATCGGAATCTGGCTTAGAAAATCTGTCAATAGCTTCTTGACGTAAGTTTCCTCGAATCCTTCCGTCAATTCTTTCAAATGGATATTTCTTATACATTAAGTAATCTTCTAATATATCTAGGCAACGAACCATTTGACTAAATATTAATACTCTATGTCCATTAGCTTTTAGCTTTGGTAATAACTTATCCACTAGGACCATTTTTCCCGAGGACTGAATCAGCGCCTTGTAATAGGCCTGCAGGTCTTCTCCGTGGGACTGCTTGTAATCATACTGGATCTGTTCTTCCGCCCCATTGAGCAGGTACGGGTGGATGCAACACTTGCGCAGCTCCATCATGGTATTCATTAGGTTAGGGAGATTGGATGCCGACGCTGTGCCTTTGGAAAGGAATGAGAAATTACGTTCCAAAATCCCCCTGTAGTATTTCTTCTGAATATTAGTAAGCTCCACTTCCACCACAGTTTCTTCTTTCGGTGCAAGAGATTTTTCAACATCTTCTTTCAATCGCCTCAGCATCATAGGCTTTAAAAGGGCCTGCAACTTCACAACTTCAGACTCGGTTTTCAGCTGCCCAAACTCATTTAGGAAAGCTTCACTGCTGGCAAATTGAGAAGGTTCTAGGAAGTTAAGAAGAGAAAAGAGTTCATTGACATTATTTTGCAGCGGTGTTCCAGACAAAAGCACTCGGTGCTCCATATGCAGCTGTCGAAGTCCCTCTAATAATTTACAATTTCTATTCTTTAATCTGTGAGCTTCATCAATCACACAAAGCCTCCAGTTAAAAATACTTAAATCTTGGAAATCCGTTACGATAACTTCGAATGTAGTAATGAGAACATTAAATTTGGTAATTTCTTTAATGAATGCACCTTTTTCATTTTTGAAAAATAATTCATATTCTTGAAGCATACTTTTACTTTGTTGCGATCCATGATAAACTATAACATTCATATCTGTCCAACTTTCCAGTTCTCGTTGCCAGTTGGGAATAGTGGAGAGGGGAGCAATGACAAGGAAGGGGCCGCGGATGCCCAATTCCCAAACCGTATGAATGAAGGTCAAGCTTTGGATGGTCTTGCCTAAACCCATCTCATCTGCTAGAATACAGTTGCGGCCATTGTACCATGAAAACAATAACCAATTCAGTCCTTCCAGCTGGTATGGCCTGAGATTATTGCCGGCCTTGTAAATGGGAGAGACCTTCAGTTGTTCCCAATGGTCGGGTGATGGTCGTCTTTTAAATTTCCACTTATCTTTGGGTGGGATTGCTCTGAAGATTTCAAACTGCTTAATCTTGATAGGATCAATGTCTTCTTCCAACTCCCAAGTGCTGTCTTCGTGCTGTAAGCTCTTCCACTTCACGAGAAAATGTTTCACAGTTTCTGTGGTAGCCGGATCCACATGTTCAGAGACATCTAAAATTCTCTCAACTTCTACATAATCAGGGTTGAATGGTTCCTCATCCAAATATTCAAATATATTCATCTGCTGAGCTTGTTTTTGTTTGAACCTTTTAATTTTGGAGAAAATTCTTTTGTCCCCCTTATACAGCTCGTCTTCAGTCTTCCACTCACAATGCAAGTACGAGAAATTCCGATATTTTACAAAATATTCTTCCAAGTCTATCATAATGGGAGGCAATTTTTCGCCATTAACCGTTTTGGAATCCTTAACTTCTAGTTTTACGATTTGCGTCCCTGTTGAAGGGTCGTCCTTTATTTCCGTTTTTTCACTAATCCCCCCAGCACCGTGAGAAATTTCAGTTACTTCAGATTTTATTTTTGGTTCCAAGTCACCCACAATTTTCTTTTCAGGTTCCAAATTTTCTGTGATACTCTCCTTTACCTCTGAATTTTCTTGTAACACTTCTTTTTTTATATCCGAATTACTATCTTCTAAGATTTCCCTCGCATCAGCATCGGAATTTTCTTTAGTATTTTCTATTTCAGATATTTCCTTAGTATTCTCTACTGATTCAGGTTTTTCATTTACATTATCAACTGTTTCTGAATTTTCCGTATCTTTGTTTTTGGGCTCTGTGGATTTAGGATCTACTTCAACAGATAACTCAAGTTTAGTTTCCTCTTCTAATTTCTCCTCTGAAGGACCTTTGGGAAGGTTATCACTGTTTACTTTTTGCTCGGGTTCTGAACATTCCCCACTTGCAACATCTAAAATAGTTGGCTTGACCTCTTCTGTGGCTGTATCGATTCCTTCCACTTTGATTTCCTTCTCTTTTGTTTCGCCGGATTCAGTTTTTATAACAATTTTTTCAGTATCCAGCGAAATTTGCGATTCTTCAGTATCGATCTTTTTACTGTCAATAGACTCATCCACAACTTCACTTTTAACAAGAGTATCAACACCTAGACTTTCAGATTCCACTCCCTTTTCATTCACATTATTTCCAATAATAACTCCACCTTCAGTTTTAATTTCAGGTATAGGGGGCTTTGGAACTTCTGGGACCAATTCCCTTTTCCCCATTCGTGACGCTAAAACAAACTGCACCACCATGGAATCTTCATCAGTTGTATTTATATAAACATAGTTAGGTTTGCTCACTACATCACCGCCGGGTTCAGTCGTTTCAACCTCTTTGACTGGAGTTGTTTTAGAAGATTCCTTGCACTTTGGCTTAGTTTCTTTTTCAATGTTAGAAGCAGCGGCTACTATAGCAAACTCATCGTCTGACAGCCTCAGCAATACATCATCTGTGTACTTTTTCCTTTGGGTATGGCGAGCAGAGCGGCGCTTGGAACTGTCGCAGTCCCCTTCCGGTGGCGGAGAAGGCGGAGGCGTAGTGATAAGGTCATCTGGCTCTCCGTCGGACTCTGGGACAATGCCTCCCCTTTTCCTCTTGCGCCCACCTCCTGAAGGACGTTTGGAAAGTTTTTTGACTGATCCACTACTAGTAGCAGTTTTATGTCGATTCCTATTACTACTTTTCTTTTTGATGGGCGAAGCAGAGTTGGAATAAACATCATCATCTAAATCGTACACACTCTCATCCCTTTCCTTTTTGGCAGCTGCGGCCTCCTCCAAAAGTTCCTTGATTGGAATTTTAGAAACAGGAATATCGTCAAAGTCTGTGACGCCTAATTCATTGGTTTCCAGAGAACTGATTTCTGGAACTGTGTCACCAAGGGGGCTATTTTCACTGGTGGAAACTTTCTCTGAGCTCAGAGTTTGAACTTCTGAACTGGGTAAAGATTGATCCATCAACTCCACTTCTCCAGAAATTGATTTCTTTTTTGTGCGTTTACGTTTCGGTGGCGCGTTAGGATCTTTTGGTTCCCTCTTTTTTCTTTCCTTTGGTGTTTTGGGAGTTTTAGGCTCCTTTATTTTGGGTTCCTTTGGAGTTTTCGGTTCTTTGGGAAGTTTGGGCTCTTTAGGTTTCTTTTCCCTTGGTTTCCTGATTCCTTTTAATTTAGATTTATTTTTGGAATCCAATGAATCAACATCACTGCTAATAACAGAATCTAGGATCGTATCATTAGATTCAGAAGCATCCATGTTGATTAATGATTTTAAGCCTGTGCCTGGCGTAACACAGTCTTCAGAAACTGGCAAGTTCTCAGGGTTTTGTGACATTATGATTGCTGCAGCCTTTTCCCCCTTCTTTGCTCTAGGCTTCCGAGGTTTTGGGGGACCCTTTGCTCTCCCTCTACCAGTTGTACTAGAGACTTGTGGACTGTCTATCATGGAGGAACCATACATGGGGTTCTGAAGGATACATTGAGGTCCGCCTGTACATTTGTCATTAGTTTCATGCAGCTGTAGAGTGTTGAGTCTTTCCTGTAAATGCATTACTTTGTCTTGGTTTTCAGGGGACGGAGGCATGCAAAAGATCTCTTGAATTTGCTGCTGGAGAGCAGCTCTCTCCTGATGATGAGTGATAGGAGTTTGATAAAGGTTGGTTATACCGGGATGAGCTACCATGCCAGGACCCATCATGGGAATAACCCCAGGGGGAATTTGCCCTAAGGGTGTATTAGGCCCCCGAGGTCCCAAACCCATATTTCCTATCATGGGATTTGAACCATCATACTGACCTTGAGGAGGCATTCCCATCTGGTTCAAGTTGGGTGGCATTCCGAGATGAGTTTGCATATTTGGATGCATTGAAAGTCCAGGCTGCATATTTGGATTAATTTGTGATTGGTTCATTTGCATTTGGGGAGGCATTTGAATGGAATTTGCAGGTATATTGGTTCCAGGTAAAAGGGGTTGGACTTGGCTTTGGGGAAGGTTAAGTGGAGCAATATTTAGTGGCATGTTACTCATTGTGGAAGATGGGATATTCATCTGCTGAGGCATGTTGCCGTTCCCGGGTAGCAGAACTGTGTTTCCAGCCTGCGGAGGCATGGGCATGCTCCCCAGCCCCATGGCATTGGGGCCCATGTGCTGTGGTGGCATACCCATCATGGCTTGGGCTTGAACTTGCCCCGAGATCACCTGTGACTGGACTGGCTGCATCATGACTACAGGCGACAGCACTCTATTGTTACTTGCTTCTTGTATTTTCTCCAAAGGGCTGATTTCCTTCATTTCTGGAGTCACAAGTTTTTCATGAGAAGCACTTAATGCATCCATGTTGGATATTTCGGGTGGAACGGGGGGAACAGAATTACTTTCAGTAGTTGGTTTGAAGAAGTCTTCTTTAATACTATTAGTATCAGCCGAATCTACCGTAGACTCAGGTGATTTACATTTCTCTGTTGAGGTAATTATATTATCCACCCCAGGGGTCGATGAGTCGGGGTTGCATTCAACTTTGCTTTCAATCATCTCCACTTTGGATTCATCCTTCAGTTTTAAAACATTCACATCATTAGTCGAGGCTTGTACAGGTGCTTGTTGATCACAGTTTTCTCGGACATTCAAGGCCGGGGTCTCAGGTATTCCTACTTCGTCCGGTGGTTTATTATAAGGTGGGGTAGGATGGGAGGGGACATTGGGAATGGACTGTGCCAGAGGTTCCGGTGTGGACCCATTCAGGCTGATTCCAGGTCTCAGCATAGGATTGTGCTGCCACGGTTGCGGCGATACTGGCATACGTGGGCCAATAGCCGGTGACATGGGGTTTCTCAGACCCTGAAAAGGATACTCATTGCCAGAATTGACAGATCCTGGTAGAACCATTTGTTCCAGAGCTTGCAGAGTGGTTTGCTGAGGGTATGTTGACGTGGGAACTGGGGAAGACGTCTTGTTGGTCTGTGGAGGTCGTGGACTTAATGTGTTCTGCATGTGTGGGTGGGGAGACATGTTGGGTGGCTTGGCAGGTGACATGACCGGACGCGGTGACATTTGAGCAGCCTGCGGGCGAGGTGACATTTGGGCTCTGGGAGACATTTGAGGAGACAATTGGGGGTAAGGAGCCCTGTACTGAGGACTAGAGGCTTCTAGAGCAGATAGAGGCTTCCCCACAGAATACTGATTGCCTGAGCTGACATTGATGTCTAGAGATCTCTGCATGGGATGTTGCCCGTACCCCATGGAGCTGGAGAGAGGCACCGGATGAGGAGAGCCTTGAGAATACGGCCCCATGTGCATCAACTGCTGTTGAGGACCAGAAATCCCAGAGTTTTGATGTGACTGCCCCAAGTGAACATTCTGCAACGGCTGGTTTGGATGGTTTTGCAGGGGCCCCGGATGCGGAGAATTAGGAATATTTCCAATTCCTTGGTGCGGTCCACTTCCGTGCAGAGCCTGGTGAGGTTGAGCTTGTAAGTTGGAAATGCTCTGAGACGTTTGTCCACCATGACCAGAAGGAAGAACCTGCGATGGGTGAGCTCCGGGATGGGAGGAGTGAGATTGGGGGTGGGGAGAATTGGAGTGCTGAACACTGCCGCCCACCTGAAGGTTGGGGTTTATGTGATTGGGAACATTCTGGTTCAGGTGCACAGGAACATTTTGATTGGGATGGCCGGGAGTCATGGCTTGATGTGGATGAGAGGGATGAGTTGGATGTGAGGGATGAGAGGGATGACTGGGATGCCCGGGCTGGTGCAACTGGTTCGGGTGACCCGTGAGACTTTGATGCGGAGGCTGGTTGGCATGGGGTGGCAAGTTTTGATGTTGCGGTGAAGGAATGGGTTGATTGGGATGAGTGGGAACAGCCTGAAGGGGTTGTCCGGGGTGAGCTTGAGACTGCGCAGGTAAGCCCTGCTGCATGTGTGAATACTGATGTGCCCCCATATCCATCTGGTGATAGGGCATGTGTTGGCCCATTCTTCCCGGAGCTTGCTGATGGATGGGTGAATACCCTTGATATGCCTGGGAAGCAAAAGGAATCATTATTAGTTGACTTCAAAAATGACAAAATACTATTGATGCTATGTATTGATTGATTGATTGCGTACCTGCTGGTGCGGAGTGTGTTGCTGCTGGGGGTAGAGGTGCTGCTGCGGAGCGTAGTGTGGCTGGCGCTGCAGGTAGGCCCCCTGAACTCCCACCTACAAATAACACCAACACACTCTTACACTTCACTGACTATGGGGACTGGACACCATTACTGAGTAGATCCTTAGATTAAGTAATAAATAAATTCCACTATCTCTCTTTGAAAAGGTATTCAAAATATACCAATCAGGCATGTCTCCTGCAAACTGAATTATCCTAAAGCCTCATGGATTGTTTGCACACCTGTAACCGCTGTTTTAATGTTGTTTTAGTAAACATAACAACTTTTGGGACGAGCCTTCTATTCAAGGTTAAGTATTGTGCTTGTTTACCTGTTGCTGGGGGTACTGGTGCATTTTCTGGTGCTCATACGGATGTGGGTGGCGGTAGCCAGGTCCCGGGGGCGGGTAGCCCCTGGCACCCCCCTGCGCTCCTGCCCAGCCTAGCTCACCCATTCCTACAACAGAAGGCAAAGGTTCATGACAATCATTACAAAGTTCCCATATCTTGACATGAAAGTAATAGCCAATTCCACTGACATACTGAATCAAACAACTCACAAACCAGCATACTTTAACACTGGAGACATACAAGTACTTGCAATTATGTAATCATGGTGCGGATTTCACAGGTACTCCTTCCCATGCTGAGACCCCATTTTAATGTTTTATGTGCTTGTTTGTGTAAGTTACATTATTATTATTTATTTTACATCTACAAAAAAAAACTACTTTTTTTACTGTGCATGTCTCGCTAGGGATATCCTGTATTGAGACAGGCTAGTTTACAAATATTTTTTAAAATGAAGAGTATTGGTAAAGATAAGTAGTTATTGAAAATATATAATACACTTCGAAGTACACAAGGTTAGACTAGGGTGAGTTCACTGGTTATTGTACGACCTTTATTGATTATCCATTGTTTCGTGGCGATTTTAAAGTCACTTAAACTTTAAATTTGTCTTGTTTTGGTCAGGTAAGTTATTGTATAATTTAGGCACAAAGTTTGTTTGTCCAAATGTTATTATTGTTTTGGACTTTAGTAAGTATTCTTCGGATTTAGTGTCGCGGGTTTCATGTGTTTTGAGTATTATTTGTTTTCAAAGAGGTGAGTTAAAAGTGTTTGGCGTAAATTTGTCAAACATCCAGTACTTAAAATTTGTTAAATATATCTTCAGTGTTTGTCATTAAGGGGACTTAAAGGATAACTATAATGATTAATTTTTACACCTTCGAAAGTGAATCTACGCCCGAAAGTGTTGCACCTCCCTCACCCAATTATTCCATATTCGATGATCGAATGGCAGAGAGCATAATATACAATTTTCATTTATTTTAAATTGAGAATACATTAAAAAAAATAATTATGTTTTCTTAGTCTTTTAATGATAAGAAGACAATGAGAGTCCCATTTAAAGTGTGTATCAAACGTAAGACCCGGGTATTTAATATGTTCGGTTCGATCTAGACAAGGACATTTATAGTACTTAGGCATCATTAATATTAGAACAGTTGTGTACTTTAAGTTTTAGATCTTGTTTAAGTTTACCAGTTATATTAAAATTAAGTATAGTATAAAAAAAGATACACATACTTAAGAACTTTTAGTAAAATATTTAGTTTTTAGTGTTTAGTCAGAAAATTGATATCTAGCCAATTTTTTACAGTGCTTATTGATTTTTCTGCCTATTTATGTGTATAACCAATTGTCAGATTGAATGAGTGGCACAGATTGATTATGTAGACTGTGTATATAACTCACCATGGTGATGGTGCTGCGGTGGCATGGCGTAGAGTGCTGGGTCGGGCGGCGCGTGGTACATGGGCGGGTACTGTGCAGGCGGGCGCGCCTGCCCCCGGAAGCCCCGACCCCCCTCGCCCCAGCCACTCCCGTCGCCGCCCATGTCACCCCCAAACTTCTGTAAGGGCACCTCCTCCTGCCCGGGCTGCTGCTGCTGCTGTTGTTGCTGCTGCTGTTGCTGCTGTTGCTGCTGCTGCTGCTGTTGCTGCTGCTGCTGGCTGTAGCTGCCAGCAGTGTATCTGCGACAACACAACAATAAACAACTATTAAACAAGAACAATACAAACATGTTGATATCAGTACTGCAAAAGATCTGAAAATGTGCTACTATTGATAAAAGATTATTTTAAAGATTCATAAAATTCTCCTGAATTATTCAAGTATAACTTAATCATCTCATTGATTTTCGTCAGATATTAATTGGATTGTTTGAAGTAAAATGACGTTTCAGTTGCATTTAAATATTTCATTTGAATGTTCCCCGCCTAATCGGACATTTATTCCAGAGAATTGATTGGAATTATTTTTTTCACTGGCAATGCACATCACATGGTTGTCTACGAAATGCATTCACTCGCTGTCGAAACACTACCGTATTGTTCACGTCTGTAATGTTTTTCAACATATAAAACATAAACAGTGAGTATTATTTTATAGTGGCTGTAACCTAAAAGTAGAAAACAAATTATCTCCATGTAAAAGATGTATGCAGAGCCAATTGTTTCACCAATCGTCAAACTTAACATTGTCATCAAATCGCCGAATTAATAAACAGTTTTCCTCGGCAAGACCATAGTATTGTGTATAATTTGATGTACACAGTATACGATTTTTACATCAACGCTTGTCATATTACGGCAGATTAGGTATTGCACCATCCACCCACATATAGCTGTATATGTTAATATTTATACATACATATATTAGTATTGTATTTGTTAACACAATATCTAACTTTATAAATATTGTACCCTCGGAGGAAGTTGTACCTATATAGTCAAATTAACATTTGAAATGGTAAAACACGGTAATTGAAAACGAAAGGCTTATTTATTATGATAAATAATTACGTATTAGTTAACACTCGAGACTGCTTTACAAAACTTACTTTAAATTGAAATATTTTTTTTAAGAAATGTATTTTTAATTATCTTTTAATATTGTCAATGCCGGTTACAGGAATTTAATTTTTTATGAATTTATTTAACGCCTGTAGGGTTTTTACAGGTATATGGCAAGTCAGAACACCACTTCCTAAACTATACAACGATCATATGCGAGGGCTCAACGAGTCTGTTCGACCTGAGCGTGAGTTACATTTTGGTGCGATTGTCCCTCACCCAGATATCAGCGTATTATAGTATGACGGTGCCAGTCCTTCCAATACTTTATTTTCATTTATACACCATAAGACAATTTATTAACTGAACTTTTTTGTGACTTGAAGCCATTGTAGGCAATCGTGTAAAAAGGGGGTATCAGGTGATACTGCATATGAGCATTTTCATCAAAGTTTGTACATGTTTTTAGATGATTCATGGTAATAGAATGGAAAAATATGCCCAGGTTCATAGTAAAATTATATAAATATTGTATTAATCAACATTTTGCTGGCTAAATTAGTTAATCTACTCTTAATTTCCGTGAAAAATAATATTACCAAAATTTCAAACATGCACAAACTTTGATAAAAATGCCCATACATGTTTGACCCTTATCGGTCACTAGCTCTATAGACGTGATTCTCGGCCAGGTTGTAGCTAATTTCAGTAAATGTTTGAAACGTTTTCAGTATTAAAAGAATAAGATTTTTGTTAGAAACTATTAATTTTTTGAAGGAGTATTAAAAAAATACATTTCAAAATATTATTTATAAGTTTTTAATGTATGATATTTTTTTAAACAATCTCCTACGTGAAGGGATGGTTTCCCGTTGCAGGTTTCACAGAAGTATACTTTTGTGCTTCTTCCTCCAGGCAACTTACGATTGGGAACTTGGGATGTACTAAGATGTCACTGCTAGTCTCATCACTACACTCAAAATCACTTTTCAAAATATTCACCGCCACTATCTCACTATCGAAATTTGTAAAATTTTCTTTATTCATTTTTGCGCTCAAAATATTAAAAATTAAGTGCAGAAAGATATCACTGGAGATGTTAATTGATTCGTTGCTGATGCTGAATTAACAAGGCATCGAGAATTTCACATAGAGCAAGTTGCGTCTTGTCACCTCCCACGTGACACACGACCGTAGAGACAAAGCGCTGTTGTCACGTGAGAGGTGACTTACGACCGATAAGTCTTAAAATTATGGTAAGATTCTTTTTTAGATTTTATTGGGAAATATAGTTTTTTTTTAATACCAAGCAGATTCCTTATTCTATTAGTGAGTAAATGGGAGCAACATTTCGACAAAATATTGATTAATACAATATTTATATCATGAATTCGGACATAATAATTTTCCATTCCGATACCATGAAACTAAGCGGATTAAAAGAATAAGACACTTTTATCGCGTAAAGAAGGAGCCTGTATCAGCTATAAACTATATATTTTCCAAAAATACATAAATTTTATCTTACATACTCAAAATTAATTACAAAATGAGACTTTGTTTAATTGAATGTAGAAGTGGGATATGGTATAAACAAACTACTTTTCAATCTAAATAATTTATTAAAAATATATGCAGGTTCGTCAGATGTATTTTATTTAACTGACTAAATAAAGTAAATTAATTAATTTGCCTGTTAAAAATATATAACTTTTCAGATTAAATAATCCATAAAAATTTTGGGACATGGCAAAAACGCAATGTACAAACTTTGACAAAAATGCCCATATCCTGAACATTCCTTGCAGTATATTCAAGTGTTTGTTAGCCCTTCAGATGCCACCGAGCGATATATCGTTCCGATAAATTATTGTACTTGAGTGCCACAGAACGATATTTAGCTCGAGCCATAAAATTCGTCACGCGTTTCCTACGGTTCTAAAATTACATCACATTATTGAAAACATGTGTCTAAAAATAAAAGTAATCAAAATAAAAAAAATATATATCCATGGATTATTGACAGTTCTCCAGCATTTAAAAAAAATACATGTGGCACCTAAAGGGTTAAGCAGACTAGCATACAAACTATTGCACTAGGTAGTATTGGAAAGACTACAGTTTTACCAGAATATGTTGAGGGCATTTTATGGATTACAAGTCAATGACATTACAAACAATAGACACGTTATAGGGCTCAAAAAGTGGCAAGCAAAAGATACGGTAAATGCCGTACTTTGATTTAGTATTAAACTGTCATGCGTCGCGTGAGGTCCATCCGTTGTCTCAAATAAAATTGGACAAATAAGTGCCAAAAAGTGTTTCCATTACACGCAAAACACCAGTAAAAGAAACACGATAAACGCCAGTAACATTTCATTCATAAATACACGCAAATTACTTAATATTATACATAATACAATAATTGTAATCTTAAAACAATCAATGACATTACGAACACTTGACAAACACACAATGAAACAATGGAAATACTTATTGTTTCCCGAAAATTTTTATCATTCGAGGAAGTGAGATAGCAAACATAGCAACACATGCGTATAAGAAAGACAACCTTCTAGCAGTAGGCCCTTTCTTAGTAGGTCCTATCGTAGTGTAAGCGATAAGGCATAGTGTCATCTCATTCGCACCGGTGATTAATTAATAATTTTTTTTGTGTTTAATTCGTAGAACTTTATTTAATTTTTTTAAAATTAAATAATGTTATTATTAAATTCTGCAAGAATACTTGCACATCTGTGATATTCAACGCAACTTTGAATTACGAAAACGATGACGTACGGACGCACATCCATCGCGTTCAACAGACATCTTTTAAATGTCCGTCTTTGTCATACAAAAACGATGTTTGAATTCGGAATTTACTATAAACGTAAGGGTTTGTTACTCATGTCACATTTTGTGTTAATTTTGTTAGAGAATAACATGTCTATAAGTATGTAATGTCATCGTTGTAAGTACTAATTGTTTTTATAAAATGAACTGCCAACTTTATAATATAGGTAGCTAATAATATACAGGCAAGTATATAATTATTTATAATGGCATTTAATCACAAACTTAGACCATAGCTTGTATGGAATCAGGAGTTGACAGAAAACCGAATTTTTAGTTCCGTCTTCATCTACAACATGAGTTCTGATGTTGTTCTCAATGTTGATTGATATTGGTAAAGTAATATGAATGTGAAATATGTAATTGATCACATGAAGAAAGTTTGTAATGAATGATTTAAAGAATCTAGATATAATTTCCAGCTGACAAAAATAAAATACTCGGCTTCGTCAATGTTTTTATGTTGTGTTCAATCACTAAAACTAATGATATAAGAATGATTTTCGAATATCTTTTAGGTAGAAAAGGTATCTAAACTCCTTCCTACAAAGCCACTAACTTCGGAAGTTTAAATCGATAGGTTTTCTTTGCGATATATGCAAAAATAGTGCAGTGGTAATCAGTACTCGGTAGACTAAAACCTGTCACATTTCCGCCATTTTGATTTTTTTACATTTCCAGTTCAAAAATATCAGTCCCGATTTCGGCTGGCTAAGTTTTCTTCAATATTTATTGAATTTTTCTCTTGGTGTTAGGTCAAACAACCCAATTTATGAAAAATGGTGTTGATTGGAGATTTAACGATATTGTTATATTTGAATTTCTGTGAAACAACTGGCCCTTGCTATCCCCTCCTCATTTATTCTATGCTTTATTACATAGAATCAATGGAATAGATCAGTGAGAGCAGACTTATTTATGCAATAGATAGCCCGGTAGAATAGAAGCCCAATGTTGAATCAACTCCAACTGTCATTCTATCCTATTTAAATAGACCATAGAATAGAGCTGTTTGAACGGGAGTAGCTACACGAACGCCGCCCTCTGCGCACAATACAGTAATGATGGTTATGTCCAATAAAAAACACATTTTTCTTCCTAAGATTTGCTGCGACACTTTGAGCTCCGAAAATTGAAATAAATAAGTGTGAATGGCTCTATCATAGAAAGGTTCGTTCTAAAAAGATAGGCCATAGAATAGATAAGGTGGGAATCCAGCATTATCGCGAGGAAATGTGTTTTTTTTTCAAAAATGGGCCAGGCACAGAGATGATTCCCATTTCCACGATTTTTTTGTGGGCCCTCTACATGATGGGCCATCAGCTGGCCCACTACGGATGGGCCATCGTGTAGAGGGCGTAGTGGCATTGGATGGCTTATGGCACAGTGCGATGGAGTGGAACGGTCTCGGTATCGGTTTTTCATCCACACATCAAAGGATAGTGGGCCAGCAATGGTGGTCGCCTCTACACATAGCAAACTGCTCAGTGTCCGCCCAAACGAGCTCCGGAGTTGACGTCTTAGTTAGTAGTATTTATGTAGCTTCGAAACATTTTTCAACATAATGGCAGTAGTTTGGACATGTGATGATACTATAAAATTCGTTGAATTATTCCTTGATGAATGTATATGAAATCCCAAATATAAAAAAATAAACGCTTAATAGATATTGTTATAAATTGTGGCTCTCCAAATGTTTTATTTAAATTAAGTAAATAAATAAATACATTTTATTTTTTTATTTTTTTTTATTTATAATTTTTTTTTTTTCATAAGAAGCAATCACTTTGTGGTTTGACATTGTATTAAGTAAATGAAACACGTTGTTATAAACCACAAATATATTTTATTTTCACCAACCGGTTTCGCTTGTTGTAACAGTTATTATATTTACCCTGATGAAGCTTGAGTTAAGCGAAACCGGCTGGTGAAAATAAAATATATTTGTGGTCTATAACAACGTGTTTCATTTACTAAATACATTTTAAATAAATAAAATATATGTGCATTTATTTTCTATTTCTATTGGGCTAGTGTTATTGGAAGAGAGGAAAAACAAAACAATAGGAACAAATTATAAAAAAAACATTCCATATTCTGAACATCCGTAATTAATTTTATGATATTACGTAGTACCTATATCGTAAAACTACATTTATATATCATTTGTTTGTAATGTCACAACATACTAATAAAAACCTATCATCTCGTTTTTTAACCATATATATTGCCGCAGAGGGACGTCCATCCCGAAGTACATTGAAAGTAGAACTGAACCTCGCCACCGTGTAGTGGCGTTGCAAATATCATCATCGCCAAGCCATCCCAACGGCCAACCCATTACAGATTTGGGTCGGTAAGTCTTACGAAAAAAAGAAATATGTATATAGGTTTCGGAACTTAATGATAAATGTATTTATATGTTTACATAATTTATATGAATGTCGGCTTGCCGCAAAAAGACACATTGATGACTTTTCACAGAAAGTCGAGAATACATAACAGATACAGTGAAAATATCTTTCTTACACTTTCCAAAGGAATGTTACAAAAATGTGAAAAACTGGGGAAAATGTAAAGTGAGGAAATGAAAAAGGTGTGGAAAATTTTAATTATCAAGTACCTATTCAATCTTCATTTTAAAAAAAACCATTAAGGATAAACGAAATGTAACAATACATGCTCACAGATCTATTTTTAATATTTTAGAAAAAACACTTTTAGCTCGTAATGCTTTTACATATTGAAATGAATTGTTTGTTAATGGGTGTAAATGCAGAATATGAAATGGAATGTAAGTTAAATCTCAAGTCCTTCAAGAAACCTGTAAAAAAATAATATATTGTACATCTCAATATTTAAAAGAGTCAAGGGCTAATAGTATTTCTTTCTAAAATATTTAAATTAGCGCCATCTGTGAGCGTGTATTAAGTTTCATTTACCGTATGAATATACTGCAAAACTTTATTACTTTGAAAACAACAAAACCTCAAAACCATTTTTTCCTCATTATTTTGTGTTGAAAAAGGGAGGTACATACAATACTTCCAATAACAATTTATTCCATTTCATATTCTGTATTTACACCCGCCAACAAACAATTCATTTCAATATTTAAAGCATTATATGCTAAAAGTGTTTTTTCTCTAAAGTATTTAAATTAGCACCAACTGTGAATGCGTATTATGTTTCGTTTACCCTTAACAGTTTTTTTTAAATGAAGATTTAATAGATACTTGATAATAATAAAAATTTCACACATTTTTCATTTCGTTACTTTTAAATTTTCCACAGAATTACACATTTTTTTTAACATTCCTTTGAAAAACGTAAAAAAAACATGTTTTTACTGTATATATTATGTATTCTAGACTTTCCTTGATGCAAATGTGAATGGAAGAAGAATCCGGAGATGCCCGAGGAAGACATGGCAAGATCAAGTTAATCAAATACTTGAGTCGGGCCATGTCAGAAGTCAGAATAACAGAAGAGAATGTATAAGATGTATGAATGTGAATGAAGCAAGTTTATGCCAAAATTGATTGGTTGGCGGTCCATCCTCTCCGCCTACCCCTGGGGAGAAACGGCGTAATGGTTTGTTAAAAAGGTAGGTCCCCTTTCTTCTCCATACATTCTTGTATTAAAATTTTTTCAAAATTACAAAATATGCACCCCCTTACAAGCGCAGCCCTCGATCTGCCAGATTTTTAGATAATCGGTTAAGCCGATTATCACTTAGTATTTATGATTATATTGTAGTATAATATTGACTCTAGAGAAAAGGGTAGAGGAACCAGTGACAACTGAATACACTTCTTAATTCCTTGACTAATACAGACTGCAATAGCGAATACAGATGAACTCGGAATTACTGACTGGGTGACTTGCGGCGGTTTGCGTGCTGGGGAATGTGAGGGCTGCGAATGACCTACAGGTTTTTATGGATTACGACGTGGAATACTATACGTTAGACAAGAGTCCTGCACAATACGACAATACCTCTGGCGACTTTGCAGCGCTGCCCATAGTATCAAAGAACCCAAGGCCTAAGGAACCAAGAATAAAATCTGTGTCAAATTGAAAATAAGATTGAGTATGTCGTGATATTGAATTTATTAATTTGATTCATCCATCCAATCAATTTCGCCCACGTCTACTATATATACAATTTTAAGAAAATTTTGTTTTTTGTGTCCATTGAAAGAATTGCACATGAATCCTTTATAACAGTCATCAGAACAAAATGATTGTTTTATTCCTGGGTCAGAACAGCAAGTTAGAGAAAGCAGCGAGAACTAACCCCGGCTGATTGGGTGCATCTCTAGGCGCACCGCCTACCGGCGCTGCATTGTCATCAAAGTTGTCTGAGCCAAGATCTGCGAGGCCCTCGAGCATACCAGTGCCATCTTCTCCAAATAAGTCGTATGAGTCCATTGCTCTACACAGAGCACACAGCCTCAGGAGTGCAGGGAGACTCCCGTGGAAGGGTTGCCATCATTTTTCTGGAAAGAACATTTACAAGGATTAGAAAATAAAATTCATAAGGTAATTAATTATCCACCCAGAACAGGCATTCTCTTGTGAAACAGGAAACACAACTGTAATTTCAAAGAAATTAAATAATGTGAGTTTTCATGTGTTTTTCATTTTGCATTTGGGCTAGTTTTGTTAAGTGAATAACATTGATAATCTTTTCTATATGCTTTACCAAATTAACAATATAAATACACAAAATTTTTAAAAAGCTCAAAATAACAATATCAAGCTGACACAATAAACTAGCAGTATATTTATTTTATATACACAAACAAAAAGTCTTGTAAATGGTATGCACAACAGCAGACTATTAAAGAGTCTCAGTAGGAGGGTGCTCGGAAACAAACCATTAAAATTGCCTATTGCCGAATACATATCTTGTCCGGCAATAGTAACGCCGGGCAAGGTGTGGGTGCGTATGTCCAGTCAATATTGCCGTGTACCGCAAGAGTACAGCCCATATGAAGACAAATTCACAACACAAATCACAATCTCCTGAAATAACTCAATAATCAAAATAGCGAGGTTCGAAATTATGTAAGTAGGTAGCGAACAGAGATTCACATATGTAACAGAGCAAGAAGGAAATATACGGCATGGCAATATCACCGTAATATCAGTAGGGAAGCGACCTCACCAGTAAGGCAATACGTCGACCAGAATAAGAAATACATGAACGTGTTGGGCTTTATTGCTCGACCGTACAGACATTTTGACGGATGTACACCGGCAATACTTGCCGGCTAAACATTGTTGTAAAATCTTGCCCGTTTATGGGCATATCCTAATTTATCATGATTCTGGTAATTGTTTTTGAAAACTTAAAGCAAGTTTATTTAGCGTACCGTCATTGCGCCGGTAATTCCTGGAGCCCAAAATATTCTTTTTAGGGGAATAAATTGTATCAAAAATTGTAACATTGTTCAGTAAATTCTTTTATGTGCAGGTACAATGTATACTAATTTCATTTTCCTTTTTATTGTAAAAAAAATTACATTTAGATTTTTTAAATTTAAGGATATACAAACATTTTTTATGACCTCGACTTTTTTTTAAATGTCACTTAACAGATATTGCGGGCGCAACAGTGACATTCAGGTGTATTTGATCTATACATCAATACAAACAGGTATTTAAAAAAATTAACCCTTACAACTCAAACCCTGCAGCTCACCGTAAATTTGCTTAAAGCTTGTTTACCGGGCTATTTTTTTTATATTGTAAGTAAACCTACTTATCATGAAAAGAAAGGTTTTTTAATGAATATCCGACTAGGGTAAAGGGTCAAGTTAATGCAACATTGTAGTGTTTTGCTTAATTTCCAGAGCGTTTGGTGGGACCATTGTTTGTTACATAATTAACATCAGCTGATATTTCATTCCACTCAAGGGGAAAAGCTATACGCTTATGATTCAAATATTACATAAAGCGACACAGTCTTTCCCGCTGAGTAAAATGCAAGGTAGCAAGGATCTCATCTGTTGAATTACTCAAATGTTGATGATGTGAAGATCGCAGGAGGAATATTGATACTGTATTTCAATGAACCAACCCATCACATGTATGAATTTATTACAGATAAAAAGAAAACACAAACAAAATAATAAAACATATTGTATGCAATTAAATTCAGAACGTTCACAGCGTGCAAAGAGAAACTTTTTGTGGGCGGCTTGTGCAGAGATGGAGGACTTAGTTACCAGATGAATTGAACCCACAACACCTGGGTGGGAACCAGATGCATTTGTCAACTCGGCCTCTAACCGGTTATTATCTATTTATATTCAATCGCACATTTTTAGTAAAAGAATAATAAACTTTAGGCAAACAAGAATTTTACACATATTTTTACGTTATGTTTAAGTATTTCAGAAAAGAAGAAAAACAATTTTTTCCTAATTTTTGACTAAATTTATTATCATTCTGCTATTCTCGGAGCATGCGCAGGTTTTCGGTCTCTATGAGCTGCAAGACCCGTACACAAGTACAATAAGGGGCTACATGACGCCAATCATATTCGATACAACCAGATCTTCACAGGGTAATTTCCTCCTGTTCTTCTTGGAGCATGCATGGAGCTTCAAAGCCTTTATGGACTCATCCCTAGTACTATCACCACACACCAATATGAAATGTCTTATAAACTGAAAGGGTTGACATTACATAAATGGCGGATTTACTAAATATTGACACTAGTAAGAGGGTGGTCCGATTACAGTGCCAGGTAAATAATTCATTAAGAATAGCAATGTTTAGTGAAAGCATCTTAAAGGCCAGACCCAAGACTACTTCAGGTCACCATACAAAGCATTCTCCACGACCATTTAATTATTAAAATTTCTGCATGAACTGGTAATTGTATTATCTCTGTAATACTAAAATTCAGTATGCACAACTCGTTAATTATATGAGTGTGCTTATTATTTCTACTGACACAATTATGTAGTAGAATACATAAACTTAGGTCAAATTATGTGGGAATATAGTCATTACTATGGAAAACAAAATATTATGGTACAAGTTAACATATAATAATGCTGAATACAACGTTACATTCGAACATTTCACTAGGGTTATTTACTTATGTCAAAATATAAAAGTAGTTAATAAAATATATTGATTTCATAATAATCGCAGCATTTAGGAACTGTAAATTATTCTCATGTTATTATCAAATTTGTACAATACTATTTAATTTTGGGTACAATATAACAATATTAATAACATTACTTTTTATCATAATAATAATTAACATAACATCTACTTTAATATATACTATTCACGGAGCATTTTACTAATGTTTTTCTATATAATGCTGAATACGGAACAATGAACTCAAAATCTTACTGACGTGCCTCGCCGACGAGAGCTTCAGAGATGGCGACCGGACAACTAATTATAGAAGAGATACACAATAATGGCAAGAAAATAAATAATAATGTTAAATTAGTACCTTTAGAAGAGACGTAAGACGATAATACAGGTTTTAACGTTTGCTTTCAGACATTTTGCGCACTTTTTTCGTATAGCAAATTTATAAGTAACTGAATGATGCAAAGAAATTAATCGTGATTCTCTTCATCCGTACAATGGAAATTTCGGTCGACCAATAGCGAAAGCCTATTATACAAAATATTGCGGCAGTAAACGTTTTCATAGAAAACAGTGTATAAATATTATTATTGCTAGCGGCAAGCAGGAATAGAGATAGTTAAAGAAAAAACTACTAGTATTTTTAATAAATTATGTACTCACAAACAGCGGGGCGTCGGACCAAAGCCAGACCACAAGATGGACACCGCTAACTTGTCAAAACTCAAAACACACGATTTAAACCACTATTAAGACACAATTGCTTGAATCTTTCGGATAAAACTTCAGATAAGGTCCATTCGTTTCTATAAATGTGGTTTCACCTTTATTCATGATCAAGTAAAATAATTATTTTTGGGCCTAGAACCCCACAATCATACGAAACTCCATCTTGGTTCGATGCAATACCTATAGGTATTTTGTTCTTTTGATACACACGAAACAAGAAATTCGGGTCAAGAATCAAGATCACGTCATGAAAATATGGGGTGAGTTGTAATTTTTATAAAATGTCAGTATATTTAAAAAATACAATTAAATACGACAAAGTCTTCGGTAAAGATGAAAAATAAACATTTTAAAATATATTTATAGCTGCTTCTTATTAAAATTTGGTCAAGTTTTGTAAGTCATAAAATAAGAAATTTATTGGTAAAAGAAATTTTGTATTGCAAAGCTATCCTTGGGAGATTTATACTTTTCAAGATGGCATGATCCTCAACTCCTTCAAATTCATTTTGGCGTGGTAAAAAAAAAAGTTCAATCTTCGTCGTCTTTCTCATTTAATTTTCTCTAGTAATACTATTGCGTACTGTTTTACTTATTGACATAATGAAATAATAAACTCCAAATATTTACAGTTTAAACATAACTTTATAAATTAATCGATACCCACCATGGGATTCGAAACCTATTCGCCCAATGACAGCCAACCATTCTACCAATATTTTATTTGGCTCCATTGATCGGCTTCTTGACCCCCTCGCATTGTATTTAATGAGTTTAGTTTTTTTTAAATAATTTATTCCTCTTTACTATGGATACTATAATAAAACTGTGTTCATCTGAAGCGACCTGCCAGGTAAGTATGTTTTTCTGTATCTGTTTGTGCATGATTAGATAGAGAATAGGAATTAAGATTTGTACAGCGCCCTTGAGGTGATTTTTCACAAAAACGGCGCTATACAAGTAATCCAATTATTATTATTATTCACTCCTTATAAACAAATGAAGTGTATGCCAAGATCGAGTTGTTTGGCGGTCCGTCCTCTTTGCCTACCACCGCGGGGAAACGGCGTGATGGTTAGTTAGTTAGTTATAAACAAATTGGATGGGGCAATATTCGGTCAATTCAATTTAGAAAATGAATCACACGTTATGCATACTAGGTACCTATCTAATAAAATAAAGCAACCGAGACTAATAATCATTTCTTACTTTACAATCCTGACAATGTTCCTCACCCGTATTTTTTTATCAATAGGGATCATTATTGAATAATTACGATGGGATCTTCATTAGAAAAATGTGTTTATGCGATTCTTTTCCTTCTATATTCAATGAGTAATTAAACCGACCCTTTTAATTCATTTTCTAAAGAAGGCGGAGTTTAAATAAGCGTATGTCCGCCAGAATGTTTAATTGGGAAGCGAGTGTAAACCCGACTTTCTGGCCAATGGTAGTCGCTAAAACGTTCGCCATTGCTATCACAAATTCTACTTATTGGTCAAAAGCAAGAAGTACCGTAAATACGTCAAAAACGGTGAATCTGAAAACGGTCATGAATCTATGGTCGTAATTTTATGTATCTATGGATATTCACTATTGTCGAGTGGTTATATATATATATTCTATGCTATTGTCAATGTCTAATGTCAAATAAACGTCAATATACATGCATGGTTTTAGTTTTATTTCCACAACATTTTTGTACTACCAGGAAGATTTTCTAAAGTACCTTTTTCCTCAATACTACAAACATATTTTCCCAACTCTAAAATCATGGTATCCTCAAATCGTAATGCGTATTGTGATTTTTGTGTATCTGATAAAATGGGTTGGAATAAAATAATTAAACTTTCAAAGCGTAAGACGAATGTTTAAAATTTAGTTAATTATTCATAAGCTAATGATGTTGTTCCTCTTATTAATTTGAGATGGCCTAACCACTTTTTATTTTATTCTGTAGTTGGGTACAAGACTATTGCTCTCAATAAGACAATCGATGATACGGCATTTGAAACTAAGAAGAAAAATAAGAAAAATGAAGCTCGTGAAATTATAGACATTGTTCCAGCACCAACTTTAGTTTCCAAGGTATTCACATTTTAATCGTTTCATCGCTTTCACATACATATACACAATGTCGGATGTGCAAATTGGTAACTTTGCATTATAGGCGCAGTATTTGCGATAATATATTTTTCGGTAAATATGCATATAAGCACGTATTTTTCTTGTCAGTTTTTATTATTATTTAAAAAAAAACCCAAACCGAGATCCTAAAACCTATGATGTTGTGAATTCTTGCATGTCAGTGGGGTGCCATAATTGATTTGACAGCGAAAGTAACTCTAAACAAAAAAATTATTTGAAAAATTTATTTCATTCCAAACGTTTATTTTTTCAAAACATATCTAAATAACAAAGTTATTATGTAGGTACCTACTTGTGTTTTACATTTTGAAAATGTTCTACCCAAAAAAACTTTCCTCTTTTGAATATGCAATCTGTAGCTAACCAGAGTGTTATATCTATGGGCTAACCTAAATAAAACATTAGGTGGCTTCAATGTTTTTCATACTAATTTTATAATGTTATAGCAACAGTTTTACATATTGGATTTCATTCAAACTACTTTCTAAACCTTCCCGGCACTAATAAGAATAAACTGTGCTATTTTAGGTGAAACCGGTCCAGTGATTTTCGAGAACATCGAGGACAAAGAAACAAACACACTTACATTGATTTTTATATAAATAAGATACAATATATTTATTAGACATAAAATAGGTTCTTAGTTTGGGTGTTTTTCATAAAAAAAAAAATTAACTTAAAAACCCTACAAAAACTTGAAACTTTACCATGCTTTAAATTAATCAAACTGCATGATTTTGCTTCTACGGTGACTGAAATAGTTGTTCCTCATTGTAATTTAACTGAGAATAATTGTTTTTCATTTATTTTGTACGTACATACATGCTTGCATGCATATTTAATTATTTTTTCAATGAAATAAATAGGGGTTTATGCAAAATATCAAAAACAATACTATATTTCTTTACTCAAAAACAATAAAAATGTAGGCGTGAAACTCGACATGTAGAGACGAAACTTTAAACATCTCTAAAAAGAAGTTACCATTTGCACATCCAACATTGTTCGTTGGGACCATCAATACATTTGATATTCATAATACATAATTATATATCAGTATTTCTTGAATTCACGGAGCTGGAAAACATAACATTCTTCATTTACATGAATTATTTCAAATGAATTATTTTGTTACAGGATAATGATGCACAGATTAATATTCTTCATCGGCTGACTGTACAGATTTCCGAAGTTAGCTCTTGTCTAAAAGTTGTGAGTACATAATAAGATAAACCCTACCAAGTAATATTTGTACAGCTCTCTTGAGGTGATTTTTCACAAAAACGGCGATATACAAATGGTCCAATTACAGTTGAACTTGGTTATAACGATCACGGCAATAGCGAGTTCACGACTATAATGAGCAATTACCCAATGATATTTTGGTTCAGGCTTATTTTATTACAATTGTTGGCTGTTATAACGAGGATGTTTCACTGATATTCTGTACAAATAATTTTGTCAACACAATTTCTAAATACATACATAGATCGTCGGGTCTGAAAAAAAAAACACTTCTCGAAGTAAGTAATAACAGACTAAGGTAGAAACATAGTGCGGCAGCGAGCGGGGCAGCGGCTGGCGGGAATTTCCTTAAACACCGTTAGGGACGGATAAATATTTTTTGGCAGTACCGGTGTAAGATGTCGGCAATCTGAAACATTCCTATCCATCGAGCACTATGTAAAATTTTCATATAAAATTCATGTGTAAATTGTGCTTTATAATCTGTTGGCTTTTTGAATCTTCTTTTGTATTACTACTCATCATCAATTTTGTTTAAAAAACCGATAAAAATGAGTACCTACATCCCTACATATGGTAAGTTTTTGACAGTTTTGCACAACCTATTTATCAAATGTGGCTCGTGACCTAAAAATGTTTTATTTAAATTTTTTGAGTGGGAAGGGGGTGGTCAGCAAAATTCATGATTTCACATTTCTGGGGATTTTTTGATTTTCATGTGGTGCAAACCAATTCTTCGAAATTTGTTCCATTTGGGACATGCGGTATTGATAAACAAAAACTATATAAAAAATTCTCAGTCAGGGTTTTCAAGAATTACCACAAACATTTTTATTTTTCTCTAGTCAAGTGGGCCGTACAAAATTGGACATGCGGGCCAGACGAATTGAGCCGCGGGTTGTGCGTCACTGGTTTGTGACATGTAAAATTTTACAACCTAAACCATAACAATAGCGCAAGTTAGTGATTTATGACAAGCGAAGGCTTACAACCAAAACAATACGCTCAAGTTCCTGATTCTTGGAAGCCTTGAACCAGGTGATGAGATTTATAATGCGTGTTGAGTGTTTTGAGGGGGAAATTGAAGCGAAATCTTTAAAACAATCAATCATTATAAATTTTATCAATAAAAGTGTCTATTTTTCTAATATTTTTATTTAATGAGTAAATATAATATACATTGGTGAATATATTGACAGTAGAGGTAGGCAGGTACACACAATTTTTTTTAAACTTCATCATTTTATTAGAAAACTTCATTGGGCGGTGTTGCATTCATTAAATGTGTTGATGCACTAAATACATACCACTCATTAATTTGTCTAAAGTGTTTTTAAATAGCTTGTTTATTATGTAGGTGCCATGAAATCTACAAACATTGCAAATTCATTGTTTTTTTCAGAGTCAATCAGAAAATGTAAAGAAATATGATATATTAGCTGTCATTCCTACTACTAGTGCTGCATTGAGCCACGCTTGCACCACCATGGACGTGGACATCATATCTTTCTCTCCAGAGGCTCGCTCAGTCTTAAAGATAAATAGAAAACTGTACAAGCAAGCCGTGGAAAGGGGAGTGTTCTTTGAAATAATGTACGCCCCTGCCTTGAAGGACTCCACATGTCGGAAGAACATCATCCAGAGGGCACACCTTTACCATGCCATTGGAAAATCTGCAAATATCATTATTTCCAGTGGAGCTGAGACAGAGTACCAAATAAGAGGACCATATGATATTATCAACCTGTATCCTTTTTAAACTGAATGATTGTAATTGCACGGGGCTGTTTCTGTGATATTTTAATTCATTATTCACTGTGGAGGAATTCTATAGTTCTTATCAATGCTGGTGCCACGGAAGTGCCTGTTTTAGTTTCGGTGATTTCTAGGCTTCCAACACTGATGTCAAAATCCATAGACTTGCTCTAACGTGCTCTTTAGACGACTGGAGGCAAAAGTCATGTGACATCTATTTTGGCACCAGCGCGGTATGAACATTTCTCGAATAAACTTCGTCATTCGACTGTCGACCATCGCCACGCGCTTGTCAAACAAATATTTTCACTAGAGAATCAGAGGTGTGCCTCATGCACTTTAATAAAATACATTAATAATATTTGTATATTTTGCTTTTATAATATGTAGTCCTCCGTGGCATTGTAATTATTTATGTTGCTTGATTGCAATATTTATTTATCCACAGTAAAATTTTACATACAAATAGGCATAATTTCTTTGCGAAAACCTATTAAAAAAATACATATCAATTGTTGTGTAACATGCACAGAAAAAATAGATATTAAAAAAAAAAAATTGCAATAATGACACAATTGCCAACTGTTCGGAGCCAGGGGGACTACAAACATAACCATGATGTGGAGGCCATAGGGAATGGGGGAGAGGAGGAGGCAGATTGGGAAGTGCCTGACTATTCATATATGATCACTAAATATAGTTAAACCTATTTCAAGTAACATGCCAGCGGGAACGGGACTATGCCATCCCCACTCCCGGGTATGTTATGTGACTGAAGGTAGTGGTGACAAGTACCTTGCTATGCCGATCTGGTTACTAAGCACGGCTAAGGCCATTCCAGGCAACCAGGATGATACTGAGAGTAGTGGTGGGCGAAGCGGCTCGGTTTAGTGATCCGGATCACTAAATCAGCTCTCTGTTAAGACAATCCACATGAAAACTGGACGAAAAAAGTATCATGTAAGAGCGTCTTAAGGACGTCTTTAGGAGGGCGAGGGAGCGAGGGAGAGGGCATGGTGCAGGGGGACCCGAACCGTCGTTCAATCGAGCCGGATCACCGAACCGGTACACTACAAAGAGCTGATTTAGTGATCCGGCTCACTAAACCGAGCCGCTGCGCCCACCACTAACTGAGAGTATCTCTGGAGCTAGGTGCAAATAATGTACCTGCCATGTATTATATTAATTAAATTATGTGTGAAATAATTCACAAAAATTAATTAAATTTAAAAGGTCACAGATTTCAACCACACGGCCTATGGGTTATATATATATATATATATATATATATTTGTACTATATATTATAATCTACAATCTACTTGTTCGCATGTTCATTAAAAATCTGTCAAATAAATTGTGCAAATAAACTGAATGGTAAACGTAATTGAAACTGATTGTATCCAAAAAGATGGAAACAAAAAGCTGATCATCCAAAAACGAGAAAACAACATGATAGCAGATTGTATGTGACAACCCTCAATAATATATTATTTATTAAAAACTTTTTGCGGTCCACGTTTCGTTGACGGTAGATAATAAAAGAGTCAAACTTAATATTCTAACAAAATATTCGGTTTTTGTAAACAAGCCAAACCTTTTTACGTGTTATTGTTTTACTTAAATTGGCAGTATGGGTCAGTTTGAGATATGACACGGCTACGGTAATAAAGGAGATTGTTGATAAATTCTGCACAATTATAAAAAGGATGAGTGGATCATTGGCAGATTTGCTTTTCAAAGAGTAAATACTAATACTTTGCAGTGTAATGCGAGTTGACTGCATACTGATGGGATTAATTTACTCGAAAATCACTGAAAGGGACACGTCTAGGCTCACCCTGCTAAATTTGGTTTCTTCCTCCAACTGTAATGGCATCTTTGTCTATATTCTCTTCTCTGTGGCTCCCAAGAATTTCTAAATGATTGTAATAGAATAATTATTATATGTATTATAATAATTGACCATGAAAACATATTGATAAACACTATATAATATTTTTTAATCAGGCATGACATTTATATTTTTATTTAATCATTGAAGAAGATAATATTAACACATCCCAAATGAACCACGAAACCGAAAAAACAACAGAAAATAAAAAGATTTCAGTCGCATCTGGGACTCGAACCCAGGACCTGTACCTATCTGGGGTAACCGCTTAACCAACTTAGCTAATGAGACCAGTTCAATTTACGCCATCTACACCGATATCATACTTAAGTTCACGACTTGTTAATATTATCCTCCATTTTTAAATCCCATATTATTGGCTGCTATCCTTATGATGATCGCAAAGTTCTACCTGAACACAATTGCAATCGGAATAGAGTCTCGGATATACCTACCCGATTTTTATTCATATGATTTAATCTATTGATGTATTTTATAAGTCTGGAAAGAAATATTCAATTTATTTTTTATAACTTATTGAAGTTTGTAAACCTCATTGTAATATTTAATCAGAGACTATTCCGATTGCAATTGTGTTCGGGTAGATCTTTGCGATCATCATAAGGATAGCAGCCAATAATATGGGATTTAAAAATAGAGGATAATATTAACAAGTCTTGAACTTGAAGTATGATATCGGTGTAGATGGCGTAAATTGAATTGGTCGCATTAGCTAAGTTGGTTAAGCGGTTACCCCGGATAGGTAGAGGTCCTGGGTTCGAGACCCAGATGCAACTGAAATCTTTTTATTTTCTGTTGTTTTTTCGGTTTCGTGGTTCATTTGGGATGTGTTAATATTATCTTCTTCAATGATTAAATATTACAATGAGGTTTACAAACTTCAGTAAGTTATAAAAAATAAATTGAATATTAATATTTTTACTTAACTCCAGATTCAGTGGACTTATTTTAGGCATGAATGAACAACTCTGCAAAAATTCCATGTCTGAGAATGCAAGGAAAGTTCTCTTAAAAGCAGGTATGTAAAATAAATTGTTATGTCATAGTTGGTAAGCTCTATTAGTTGTATGATATATGTTACCGCACAACTACTTAGGATAAAATACCACACAATTGCGCTATATAATATAATTGTTATTATTAATTTATTTTTTATATTTTCAGATAATAGGAAACGTGGGAAAGCTGCAGTGTTTATTTTTTCTACTAGTGAAAATAAAACAGATAAAGGAAGCGAAGATTCAGATTTTTCGTTTCCGCAGTGTAAAAGAATGAAGACTGAAACATAATAGAAAAATATGTAAGAAGTTTAACAAAATATATTTTTGGAAATACAATTTAATTTTTTTACTACTGCTACTGTCTACTATGTACCCAGAACTGCTGAAGTTAGATTAGCTCATAACTTCTATTATGTTGATTTCATAGCCCTTTTCGGTTTGTAAAATACAATATATATATTAATTAATACAGTAATGCTGCAACACCCTGACAAGACCTGGTCCCAGACGCATCACTATGTTGCTTCGTAACGCTCCCTCTTTTATACTCTGTTATACAGAGTACATCCACACTTTTCCTTACCATCGTATCACATAGTTCATTCGTCTTTCCATTCCTCCTCTGACATTCCAAGTGCCAATTCAACATTCTTCACGTTCCTTCTTTCTCTTCGCGTTACCTATGAGTTGGGGGTGTGATGGGTAGCGAGCCTCATCGACACCTGTGTCGGCCATTCCCTTCTGTGAACTACTAAAACTACCTATGACTAGAATGGTAGAATGTATGTTGCAATATGAATGTGTAAGTTCGAGAATAGTGTGAATCCAATTCAAAATCGGGTTAACAAGAGTGTTTTTAGTTATATGCTATGCTCCTGTCAACTCTGAAAGTGATAAAGTGAAAAATGATTTTTGAATCGGCGTGAGCAATGTGATGAGATTAAAAAATATAAATGAAAGTATTATAATGGCGGGGGACTTGAATGGATGGGTGGGAGTTAGACGGGATGGATTTGAGTCGGCTCTAGGTTTGGTTTGGGGATAAAAGAATGAATGATAATGGTAACGGAATGCTTGAAGTATGTTTAGAGTGGAACCTTTTTGTATCGAATAACATTTTCGATCATAAAGGCATCCACCAATATTTATTTATTAATTTATTAATGCCCCGATGGGCTTTTACATATTTTAACATTTAAATGATTTTGTGTACAGAAAGAAAAAAAAAGGCTTTAAGCAAACAAAAAAAAAACATGATACATAGTTGGTATATAAGTGTAACATATTTATGATATGTATGTATAATATATATATATATTTATTATACATACATATCATCAATATGTTATGTATATATATATACATACATATCATCAATATGTTATGTATATATATGTAATCATGTTTTTTTTTTGTTTGCTTAAAGCCTTTTTTTTTTCTTTCTGTACACAAAATCATTTAAATGTTAAAATATGTAATATGCTAAAATATACATGGGAAAGAGAAAACGAGAGGTCAATAATTGATTTTGTGGTAATTGACTCTAAGTTGAGTGAATACAAATCTTATATAGGCAATCGCATCTCTGTACGAGGGAAGCATTGGATGTGTTAGGGTAAACGGTGATTTTATGGGTTGGTTTGACGGCACAAAAGGTGTTAAGTAAGGCTGTGTAATTTCACCGTAGTTATCCAATCTATACATGGATTTATGCAAGAATTGAAAGAGGTGGGCTTGGGCGCGAAAATGAGTAGTATAAAAGTATGTTGCCTATTGTATGCTGATGATGCGGTGCTGATTGCTAGCAGTATGGAAAATCTATACTCCCTCGTATCTAGGATGAATAGAGTATGTATGAAGAATGAGCTAATGATCAATGTAAGCAAGTCTCAAGTCATGGTGTTTGAGAGAGAGAGAGTACACAAACATTGTGCAATATAGTTGTGAATGATGAAATACTTTGAGCAGGTCTATGAATTTGTATATTTGGGAAGTATGTTTACGAGAGATGGAAAGACTCATAGGGATATTGAAAGAAGGGTGAATGTAGGAAACTCCATTAACGGAAGACTGAATGCGGTTGGCGATAATAAAAATTTATCTAAAGATGCCAAGCAAGCAGTCCACAATGGAGTGCTGATACCAACCCTAATACATGGCAGTGAGGTATGGAACTGGCAGAGGAAGGATGAAAGTAGACCGAATTGTGTAGATGAGATATCTGAGGCGAATGCGTGGTAAAACTGTATGAATGTGTGAAAAATGTTAAGATTCGCAAAGAATGCAAGGCTGATGTAAGCGTAATGAGTAAGCTTAAGAAAGGGATCCTTAGATGGTTTGGGCATGTAGAGAGAATGAACGAAGAAAGGAGTGTAAGGAGAATATATGACACAAATGTGAATGGAAAATGAAGTCGGGGACGCCTGAGGAATACATTGTACAATCAAGTACTTGAGACGGGCCATGTCAGAAGTCAGAATAACAAAAGATGATGTATGAATGTGAATAAAGCAAGAAGTGCATGCCAAGATCGAGTTGTTTGGTGGTCTGTCCTCTCTGCCTACCCCTGCGGTGAAAGAACGTGATGATTAGTTAGTTAGATAACATAATTTGTGCAGGAATAATTTTTACTAAGCCAGATTCTAAAATGCGTATCTTCCTCAGTCAATGGTTCTCACACATTGTTATTGGAAACAGTAAACTTGCAATAACTATCATTATAATTGCCCTGAGGTGAAATTCACAAACAGTGGCGCTGTACAATTATCTATTTATTAGTGACATAGTGACAAATTCATGTGTCCCGGATTATCCTATTGGATGGGCCCCTATGGGATCTTAAGGAAAATAATATGTAGTACTATTCATTTTCTCCATTTGATAGACAACAAAAAACATTATGTTTAAAAAACAATAGCTTTTCAGAGCTTGCAAATTATTATTATGAACTTATGATAATTAAAATAAATACGTACCTACTGCCCAGGGTAAGCTACAGTTCGTACAAATTGATTTTAGATGTGTACCCGGGCTTGTTCGGGATTTTTTTTTTTTGAATAAAGTTATTTTGTGAGTTTTTGCTTGTCGTTTGGGTGCCATAATTGATTTGACAGCGAAAGTAATGCCTTTTGACAACTATTACTATCTCTGAACAAAGAAACATTAATTTGAAGATTCTATTTCTTTCCAAACATTTATTTTTTTTTAAATATACCTAAATAATAAAGTTCTTAAGTAGGTACCTACTTATGTTTTCCATTTTGAAAATATTCTACCCAAACAAACCTTCTTCTTTGGAATATGTAACCTGTGGCTAACCAGAGTGGTATATCTATGGGCTAACCTAAATACAACATGGCGGGTTAAATGTTTTTCATATTAATTTAAAAACATTATAGCAACAGTATTACATATTGGATTTTATTCAAACTACTCTCTAAACCTTCCCGGCACTAATAAGAACAAACTTTGCTATTTTCAGCAAAAGCGGTGGAGTAATTTTTGAGAAAATCGAGAACAGTCAGACAAGCATTCGTTTTTATATATAGAGAAGGCTAGTTGAAGTACCGGGGTTATGAATGGTTCGGAGGAAAATTTTGAGGTTGTGATGTGTTTCTCCTACCCTTACTCTGTAGTTTTCCCCTTATTTTGAATGTCAAGTGTGCAAAATTTCATCAAGAAGTACCTAAATTCTGCTTTAAGGGATGGGGGTAGTTTTTCGAAATCTCATGTAGACAGTGACCTTCCTCATGTTTTGAAAATTTCATATCAGGCTCAGAATAAAACTGTAGATTTGTATACAAAACAAACAAACACCACCCAGGACACTCTTCTTTACTTTAATGAATGGTTTGGAATAAAGCTTTGAGGTTGTGATGTGTTGCCCCTATCCCTACATCTACTCCTACTCCTAACTCTACCGCTACCTTTAAACCTTCTCCGGACAATCCAGATCATTTTACAAAAAAAACCGCATGTACATCGGTCCAGTAGTTTTTTAGTCTATAGCGGATACACCTACGAACATTGCCTTTTATATATATAGATAAAACCCGTAGAAATAGATAGATTATTAAACCACCATTTTTTATGAAAGTTTAACCTTTATCGGTCTGGAGGCCTATATTCCACGCCAAGCGATGTCTGAATACGTAATACCGTAGATATTTTAAACGCATTTTAATGTATGTTAAAACTCAAAACATGTTGATACGTTGCTAATTATTTGGAGTTTCAGGATATATTAATGATAGCAGGATAAAAGTCGTTACTCATTACAATATTTATTTCCTGATTAAATTACCAGAAATTTTGTGATAATAGTAACTGTTGGTTTTCCCGTAATTTGCCAGCATTTCAAAAATATTCCGAGTTCGTCCGTTTCTCACCAGCCACCAGTGAATGAGTGAGTGACTCGATGATCATAATGTTATACATACGTATTTACTCCAAGTTCGTCAGTTTGTAACCACCATAAAGCTTTATTGAGTTGATTGGAGAATATTGATTGCATGACAATATTATTATGGTACAACATACTTACATTGTGCTTTAAAAACTTTTATCAGTTTTTCAGTTTACGCTCTATAAAACTTTTGTTCGTATGATATTTTTTCTGCATTAAGAACTTATTGTATAATGCCTGTTGTAAATGTTTTTTAAAATGAGCCTCTTTTTCGTGTTATTTTATGTTTCATGTATAATGTACCGTCTCCCAGAATGTTCTGACGCCGCCATTTTCGTTTTCGTATTTGTTATGTATAGATTGTTCATATTGTTGTAATTTGTGAGGGAGTCGAATCGTTAATAAATGTTGTTTTGCTGTTCACAAACGATTTCGACTCCCGCGATGCCCTTGTAAATATATTTTGATTGGCGGGATGTGCCTAGCCACCTTTATGTATGTAACAACGGGCGGTCTGTGGCTGAGCTTGTTCTCCCAGACCGCTCAGACTTAAATGACTGAAAATAAAAATGTTAGAGCAGTACGGCGGTAGGAAAGGCAGAAGGCCTTGTCGAATATGCGCCGGGCACCGGCGGTCTGCGCTTGGTAGACCGGCATAAATAGCCTGCGAAAGCCAGTTTGCAGCAGTTACCATTCGACCGCCAGCCTGACAAGTACTTCTATCTCCACTGCCCGCTCTGACTTCTGATCCACCCGCCTTGTTTTACTCTGACCACTGCTTACCTTGGACTTCCATCGGACTACTGCCTCGGACTGGACCCCAATAAGCGACGTCACACGGACAAGGCCCGCAAAAGTCGTCAATAAGGGTCTTGTGGGTAGTACCGTTCCTCCTCGCAGAGGGAACGGTAGGAGTGCTACCTCCCCTTCCAGCCCCGCTCCGTAGATTGGGATCAGCCGCCTCACACAGTTCGTTTGTGTGCCAGATTACGTCTGGTACATATAATAAACATCTATTTTATCAAAATTTAGAACTGACTAACAAATTTATGAAGTGTATCATTCCACATCGCATGATTTTTGTTATGGTCACCCCATTACTCATAGATTAATACCTAACTGGCAAGGTAACTATTAACAGGCACAGGGTGGACAAAAATTGTCTGCACTTTAAAATAGGGAAGTGTTATAAATATATTGGTATTTAATCGCTTTTTATATTTTTGGTAATCAAGATTGAATTTTCCTTGGACCTACACACTTGATCGCGTAAATTCTAAGAACAATAAAGGTTAAAATACAAACAAGCTACTTCTTTAATATTACATTTATTATTGAATAATTACATTAAATCACAAGAAAAGAAATTGCTAATGTACAGGTATGTAAATAAGTGACAAAAATTAAACAAGAATCTAAAATTATATACATTTTTGATAAACATACAGCTTTCACATTATATATTTTTCTTATTTATAAAAAAATATGTGATTATAAACTAATATACATATTGTTATATTTACGGGTGAGGCGAAAGTTACTACACGCATGCGTCATGCATATTATCAAATCAATTCATCTCCCACTTCCTTCCATTCCTATGCGACACACGGCCTTTTATAAATACAACATGTGCGTGAAGCAGGTTACCGTCGGGAGGTATTGATCCTTGACAACAATACACTAATAAAGTACTTCTAGTGTTGATCATGAATTTAACATAAAACAGCGTTATCCGTATTTACATGAATACAGGTTAACCTATATCTACCGATACACCACACTCCAAATTATCGGTGATAAAAGTTGATTTCCTGTTACAAAATTAATAAAATATTATTTATAGATTCATTCGTATTATTCAAATTAAAACTATTATCTCAATGTAACCAACCGTGAGGCCTAGAAAATAAATAAGTAAATGTAAAGCCAGATGTTAACCCTTTGCGTGCCAGAACTAGGTGTTTGAACTGAACGTTAGCCTACTGCCTCTGGTGTGTTTATGACCTATAGTGGAAAACCCAACTGTTTATCTTGTTATGTACAGTAGCGGGGACGGATCTATCTCTCTTTAGAGAGGCCGGTAATATGATTTTATTTGCTCGTTCTTTTCTAAAGTCATTCATCATCAAAAAACATTTTTATTACCAAACTCAATGTTTATTTTACTATTTGAACGTTGGTATTTAAATAATTAGTGTCTTTAAATTTTTCACATGTAATAAGCGATAATACATATTTAGATTACATAAATTCAATAAAACATCAGCCGGATAAAATTAGGATAAGATTATATTCTATAAAAAAATCAATGCGCAAACAACTTGAATAATACAACATACACATTTAAATGTACCTAAATGGTTTTCAGATCTTGAAAAACAAAATATGGTTTCCTACAAGTAATATTTACCATATTAAAATACAATGAATATTATTTTTTTTCTTAAATACGTAATAGTCTGAACGCTACTATGAAATGAAAATCAAACACAATGTTTAAAAATATTTTCCTGGAACGGGATGATCACTGGAACTGCGGGAACCTGCAGATGCAAAGCCGGAGTTCCTTTATGGCTATCGAAAACGTAAAGAGGAGTGGGACATCGGAGTGAAATGATTTAATTTATGTGAACAGAACATTGACAGTTGAAGGGCATGCATTAGGGTTGGTTTCGTGATAATTCAACACACACATGAATCAGCACACTTCTTAAGTGTCATTAAAAGTAAAAAAATAAAATAAAACTATCCCGAAAACCTAATCTAACCTAACCTAATTATTAAATATAAAAATTATTATTTATAAAAAAATTATTAATTAAGTTAGATTAGGTTTACGGGCTAGTTTTTTTTTTTTGGTACTTTTATGACTTCATATCACCTATAAAAGATGTGCTGATTCATACGTATGTTTAATTATCTGGTCACCCTTAGGGTTTACTATATATCGATTCCTTAGTTCAATAGGGAACTAACTCAAAATACCTAATTTTGAGTGAAGTGGATTTGAAAATTTTTCATAAAAACATAACTGCGATGTAAAGTTATTTTGTCTACCTATAACATAATAATAGATGCAACATGTAAGTAATTTACCAATCTATCCTTATCATAGGTGTAAATGGCTACATTTATTAAGTTCCAAACGGAAACATTTGACATGTTTCTATATTGAACTAAGAATGTGCTGATTTCATTATAATTCCATAAAGAATTATCTGACTACTTAATTAGGACGAATTAGATTTAAAAAAATTGAAATATGCGAAGGGAGAGTTTCTTTACCATTTTTCATCATTAACTCAAAACCCAGAAATTTGGAGTTATTTCCCTATTGAACTAAGGTATCGATATATTATGTTCACTAATTTTCAATATACATTTTGCATAAAAATTGACATTACGCTTATTATTGCAACAAAGAAAAGGTGTAAATAAGCTGAATTGAACATCAAATCAGATTTATACAGTTTGAAGGATACGGTCAGAATTTGACCATTAAAATGAAATAATGAGAAGTATCAGCAATATAAAATACAATTTAAAGGATATCATCATACGTAGAAAATAAAAGTTGCGCCGTCCTTAGACTGACACATTATAATTTGTAGTTGATTTATGTCATTATAATACAATTCACTTTTAAAGGCAGACACATTCTCTGTATTCCCCGTGAAATGTACTTTAGGGACGTATTAAAAGAAGTATGGAAAACAGAATTCTGTAGTTAGCAGATATATCCAGGGATACGCTTAGTAATCAATCATCATAAGGTGGAACTTTGTTGAATTGAATATTCCCAGTACAAACATATATTGCAACAAAAGAATTTTGCTAAATTTTCCATTACTTTAACTAAAATCCAATCTAATGTTGGCTTTCTTCAAACATGGTGGTAAACGGATTTCATAAAACTGCCTTCCAAAATCACAATTGCAAAATTCATTAAAGTCGTTTGTGGCTTAACAGACTGCAAGATACAAAAGAAGTATAAATTGGATTGAATAGTATTTTAGTATTTCAAAAAATTGACATTTGATAAAGCTGATCCTGTACAAATGATGTCTTGAACTTATTCATATATGTCAATTTGTTACATTTTAAATATCAACATTTAAGCTAATTTAATCCAAAACCACCAAAAACTTTTGAGTAGTAGTTGAAACAAATGTTATCTATAATTAGTATCCCTGTTGTGATGTTTTTTGCCTTCGGCCTACCAAAAAGGCAAAAATTTCCTTTATACAGCGAAATATTTACAGCCCATACTTGTTAGAAAGACAGCATAAATTTGTGCAATAGAGTTTACACTAAATAAACTGTAGAAGTTTGCTAAGAAGCAATATTTTCACAAGACTCTTTATGAAAATGCCACTGAGGTTGACCATAAAGACTGACACTATATTATTATTATAATATTTTAGCCATTAATAATAAAACAAATCAATCATAACAAGTTATTGGACACCGTTACAGATGCACGAGTGACCATTGAACTAGGCCATCTACAGATCTGTGAAGTCACGTATTAGAAAGAAACTAAGTAATAAAGCAACTATGTAATACTAATATCAGACACCAATTGTACCGTGGTTTTACTATTCCCAATAACCTGACTTTACTCTCAGGAGATCGCAGAGGTAGAGATCAATGATCTGGCCCATAATAATATGAAAAAAAAGAGAACGGGGTGATACTGCGTAATTTAAAATGGTTAAATGAGTGTTAAGCCACAAACGACTAGTTGGAATAATTTCAACCACAGGATGATTCCGTTCTTTGGATTCAAGTGCCATGGAATGTCTTATAATATAATTCAACCATAAACAATAGAGTGACACAGTACAGTTAGCAGGAGCAGTTGTCTTTGGGCTCTGGCTGGTCGGTGAGGGGCCGGCCGGGCTGGGCAGGCTTGTGCTGGACTCCGGATTCGGCTGCGTTGAGGTCGAGGCGCCCATCCTGGATGCTCTGGTAGATCTTCTTGGCGGTTTCTAGGAAAGCTTCCTCTACATTTTCACCTCTGAAAATTATAAATAATTTATTAATAACCCTACAATTTTACAGATATTTACAATTAACTTTAGTGTACTTAACAATACATATATGTACTACGAATAATAGTATCAATAAAGTATAATGTTGGTTTTTCTGCGAAAGGCCACCAACTATGAAACTATATTTGTGGAGATAATGGAATTTAATTGATGGACACACCCGCAGTCACATTAAGGCAGCTGGTAGTAGTGTGCTTTTGCTGTTTGGGTTAATTTAATTATTAAAATGAGGGTAGAAAATGTAAAGAAATAATGCTCTGAAAGGAGGAGAATTACAACAATAGTGAACAAACTCATTGTAAAATAAATATCCATATGGCAATGGAAAATACTATTCATAATTGAATTGGCAACTCCTTCCATTAAAGAACTGTAGGAACTATGATTATTAAATTAATCCACTGGCAACTTTTGCTAAGTGGCAATATTGACAAGCGCAAGCGCAGTCAGCAACGAACTGAATATCAGGGCATATAAGTAAACGAGCTGGCATTCGAATTTGTGTCACGTTAGCTTGCAGTTCATAATTCCTACGCATTAAAATCTTCCATGTTTTCTCCCTCTGATAAAATATTATGTCTAATGTGAAATAAAGTTGATCTGTTTTAATAAGAATTCTATTAATTTGAATATCAGGATACCCATCCTTAGAACTACTCCGATGAACATTATCTAAAAATTTACAAAAAAGTAATTTGGTGACTTATTACAGCCAAATAATTATAATGACTTGAAATGCTCATTCATTATTAATAATCACATGTTTGATCATCGATCAATTCTTCGATCCGCCTAGTCGGAACCCAGCTTGAACAACCTTGATGTCAACAATTATCTATTTTACTACATATTATATAGGTATTAATTTTGTATAATCACTGTCACATTTTGATAGATATGCATACTTGGAAACAAAAAAAGAACATTATGTACTTCTTTTTATATCTCAGCAATCTACGGGCAGGTAAGTCCATCAAGTGGATTCTAAATCAAAGTAAGCAATGATCAGTTTAATTGCAACAAGATCAGTGCTTGCACATGTAAAACAAATTAAGGTAAACTATACTAACGTTTTGGCACTAGCTTCTACAAACATAAGGCCATTATCATCAGCAAACTGCTTTGCTTCTTCGTATGTCACATCTCGTTGTCCTTCCAAGTCAGATTTGTTCCCGATGAGGAAGATGACAGTGCTGGGGTTGGTGAGGTTGCGTGTGTCTGTCAGCCAGCTGCTCAGGTGGTTGTACGTCGACCTGATTAATAAATATTGGCACATGAGTACAGTCACAATCATTAACATTCCCCGCAGTTGAACAAAAGCATCTGATTGTCATGTTTATTTTGATAGATGACTGCTAAAATTCTTTATCTCATAAAGTTATGCAATATACAGGGTGACTAGTACTTTATAGGAAAAATTGAAGTAAAACATTTTCGATTGCAAATCTAATGACCAGGGCAAAAAATTTTAACCATTCCTGAGATGGTAAATATAGAAAAATAAAGATTTTTAAACACTGTTCGATAACGGAATATTCCACACACAATATGGCCGTGGAGTAAGAGGGGATTAGTTGAAAAAAAGGTTAAAAATTTTAAATTTTCTTTTCTGTTGCTTTAGTCAGAGATAGATATTTTTGCTAAAGAGTACCCTTTCTATAAGAATGGAGGTGTTTCTTGGCATTTAACCGCTTTATGCTCAGGTTTTTTCACAAAAATAGAACTAAAAACATCAGGTTTTTTTATTTTAAGAGTTTACATAATTTAAAAGTTGTCCAGTTCAAAAAAATAAAACAGAAGCAATAAAAAATGTAAACAAAACCTAACCTAATATAAAAAAGTAACTATAATAATCAAAATAATAAAACAAATCCAACTATGATAAGATAAGCTAAAACAGAAGAACCTCTACGAGTGTCCAGTGGCAACTGGCGAGCTCAGTTCGTTTGTATACCTTATGTAACGTAAACAAGTCGAAACACGCAAGCAGTGTTCGTGTTTGCACGATACGACACATGCGCTGCCCATGAACACTGCTCGTTCAAAAGCATGAAGTGGTTAAACTCTGAATTTGATTTCCTGGCCAAACTCCCGAATATTCTACTCAATTTACTGTTTACAAATATTAATTCCTTATTTTTCATTAATTTGAAAACACTTCATCATGCCTTTAATATTTGACACCAAATACTTACCAATCACCTTTTATAAAAATAAACAAGTTACTATTATGGCTAATCTATAAAAGGTGACTTCTGTTTTGTAAATAAACATAATTAATGACTGCTGGAAAACAAACCAACTATTAAGAATTGTAAAATGATTCCCAAACAAATGACCATAAACAATGTCTGAAATAAAATAAAACATGTAAGCCCAAATATAAAACAGATTCAAATCTGAAGTGAATCATTCCAGACTCTCATTAGAAAATTATTTTTGAATTTAGTACACAATATAACCATATTCAGTATGCATAAACAATACATGAAAGCCCAAATATAAAACAGATTCAAATCTGAAGCGAATCATTCCAGACTCTCATTAGAAAATTATTTTTGAATTTAGAACACAATATAACCATAATCAGTATGTTTTACAAGATGTGCGGATTAATGAATCTGATAAAAGATAGTAGGTATTTATGTTGTATAATAACCTGCGAGTGATGTCGTAGACCATGAGGGCGCCGGCGGCCCCGCGGTAGTAGGAGCGGGTGACGGCACGGAAGCGCTCTTGCCCGGCCGTGTCCCAAATCTGTAGTTTTATCTTCTGACCAGATACTTCGATTATTCGGGTGCCAAACTCCACTCCGATTGTGTGTGGGCAGTCAGCCATAACTAAAAAGTGCAAATTTCATAAAACAGGAACAATAATTATTTTTAATATGGAACTATATATAACTTCTAGTACACTGAGAATCCCCATTGGATACGCAAATTTTGTATCCGTTTGAGCGCTGGCATATCCGATGGGCAATATACATATATCTTTTTGTATATATATGTAGAATATAATTAGCTATTCTGGGGAAACTACTTATGATAGATACCCATATACATTTTTTATAAATATCCAAACACATTATCAGGTAAGACGGTACAATTTCCAAAAACATATTTTGCAAAAAACAGATAAGCTAATAATAATTGGATGATTTTTATAGGGCCGTTTTTTTGGGCAAGGGCGGTGTGATACAGTTGTTATGAAAATACTCAGTCGGTGCACGGCAGGCTGTGTGCAAAATAATACCCTCGATACGCTATGGAAATATTAGGCCGTGAGAGTTAAAAAGGTTAAAACTAATTTGTACATTAATACACTTCTATAATATTTGTAAACTCTTACATTTCTTTTCTGTAAATTGGTGAAGTAGACATGATTTTCCAACACCCATGTCCCCAATGATGATATATTTGAATATGTAGGAGTAATTGTAAGGACCGGCCGCCATTTTTTCTGAAAATAATAATTAATTAGGACAGTTGGATTAAAACAGACGCATTAATAATGAATGTGCATTATGTTGTTTGTCCTAACTTTTACTGGATAAATAATTGTAAACATAATAAATGATAAAGGGGCGTCATTACAAATTACCCATGCTGATTTTTTAGAATAATGCATTTAGTAAATGAATCCAACAGCAAGAGAATCCTATAGCCCTGCATTATTCTTTTACAGTATTGTAATTTGATTACAAAGGCACAAGATCCTTGGCAGTATCTACTATAGCTGTTCTCACGAATATTCGTGAATCAAAAACAGAAACAATTAAAAATAATTATTTGCAAAGGAATATCTTTTGGCGCATACAATTCAAGGCTACCATGATAAATTATCTCGAGATAGAAACTATGAAAATGGTAAATATAAGATTAAGATATATTACCATTATAGTAAATAAAAAGTGATCCTGTATCTACAGTTTAACAATAAACACATTATAATATTGCACAACATTCACAATTTGATAGCGTACATTTTGAAAACAAAAAAAAGGAGAGGCCACAACAAAGTAGTGGGGTATAGAACTGTCAACTGTTACTTTAATATCATTTGTAATACCGCCTGGGTATCACTTCAATCACCATAAACATATATTTACTTACATATTATTTCTTCGATAATCTGCACAAAAACACAGCTTAAAAGATAGAATCTTTCAATATAAATCAACAAATTAAATTTATAATGTGATGGTCCCAAAACAAGGTGTACCATTCACAAAGGTAATATAAAAGAAGCATTAATTTTTAGCCTGGAAATGGAAATTAAAAGTTTACATTAGATGATGGTCGATTGATTAAAAACCAAACATAAAATGCCGTAGGTGACGTACACACAAAGTATTAATCATCGAAAAAGACACTTTC
>JAHDVE020005115.1:0-106288 GCA_022606495.2 Halesus radiatus | reverse complement strand
CTTGAAGAAGCTGCGGTAGTAGCGAAACTGCGGCAAAAGTATAAATAAAAGTGATGTTAACATTTTTTTTATTCATTTAAAGTTATTGTTTTATTTTTTAAATTACAAAAAAGTTGCTTATCGGTACTTTTTGAATTGTATTTTTTCTCTTATTAAATTAAATAAAAAATAAGAAAAATGATATAATAATTTTAATAAATAGCTTTTATTCAACTTAATGCCGCGAGAACATTTCAATTTGCTGAAAGACATGTTTGACATTTCTGTTATTGTGTTCGTTTGATAATTTATTTTATTTTATAAATTGTTAACTTTAGTTAATTTAAACTAAATTATTGGACTTCAGCGAAGGCGTACGTCACCGAATAGATAACACACACTAGACATACCTTCCATGGAGATTTGAACGTAAAGCAATGTCACTAAATGACATACCTTTTGGCTATTATGGTAGATGGAGACAGCCAATCAAATATTACTATTATTGGCGCGCTATATTACTATTGAACAGCGTTATACTGTATATCTCAATTTCATTTGCCTTACTACGGTTACATTAGTAAGGATTGCAGGATACTCTGAGTAGGGGTACTTACCTAACTACTTCAATAGTGATTTCATTATTATTTTTATGCTTTTGTGTATGATGTCTTGTCGATATTTTTTTCTTTTTAATAAATTATTTATACAAAACGAAAGAAAACATAGGTTGAACAAATTTTAAGTATTATAAAAATAAAATTATAAATCGTTATTTAAAAAAAATTTATGTTACAAATACAACCACTAAAGAGAAAAACCTTTAGAAATGTAATGAGGGCGTGTTCGTTTGCCTAAATTACCCTAATTTTATTCCATATTTCCGGTTTAAATGATCTTATATTTTTAATGGTGGAAATAAAAAAAAAGATGTATTCATATTCACATGAATATATTTATTTTTTAAGCTACCGAAAAAGCTCCCGCAACCTTTTCATTTGCTGAAAGCAATTTTCATCTCAGTGAATTGATTGTGCTACGATATGAACTAAGGGGAATATTTAGTTCCTTTGTAGCTTCAATCCATTTTTTATGGTTTCTGCATTTTTTTGGAAAGATGAAACAGAAAATACACAAGTACTACGATAAGCACCCAAAAAACTACACTCTTCATACATTATTTATTAGTAAGTATCATTAATAAACAACTTTTATTATATTATTGTGACTACTGGGAATTTTTTTTATAGTTAAACTATTTATAATATTATGATGATTATAAATGTATTATGATTATTTTTTTTTTATTACACTTTAGAACAATACTACGTACTCGTGACGCTCTGTCAAGCTATCGATTATAATTGAAAGATTCATTGTTTTAACTTATCAGCCGTGAGAAAAAATATTATTGCTGTAAAAATCGACCGCGATTTGATCTGTGGTGTTACTCTCTCGTGTTTTTTTCGCATTTCTGAACTGTTTTTTTGTCTTAATAAACTTTTCGTTTTATTTAATTATCAGACAGTGAAGAAGTGTTTGCAGAGGTATAGTGCGCTGATTGGCTACCTTGTTTATGAGCTCACTTCTCAGTGCTCCTACTGGTGTACTGATCTCTCTTTAACCAATCACCGCTTATTTTCTGTGAAATTGTGAAACCACCTGTTTACAAATAAATTCTCGGATTACGAACAAAAAAAAAGTTTTCACTTTCATGTGAATATGGGGGAAAAAAAAGAATTCACGAAACAATGACAGCCCCACTATTGCTTCTCCATATACCTCTCACTCGGACGAATCAGATTCTGATGCCCAGGAGACAGAGATGGATATTGACCCTAATCGCGGTAATCCATCAGGACAAAAAATACTCTCTGGGACACAATTTTTCCTGAAGGGCTTACAGGATACATTGGCGGAAAAATCGTCAAAGGTATCAAAAGAACAACAGCTCAAGGTGTCCCGAAATGTAACGAGTGTTCTAGGATCAGTGGCCCAGCTGTTGCTTGAAAAGGAAGAACTCAGAGGAGATCTAAACTCAGCCCTTGCAAACATCAAGGTCTTGCAGGCCGAAAAAACGATGGCAGACAATCATATTAAGCAGTTGTTGGACAAAATTCAGCAGCTAGAGTCTGATCTGGGACCAGTGATGCGTCGAGTGGCTGATGCCACGGAGGGAAGCCTATCGTTCGCCGACATGGTCAAAAATGGTCCTCAGAATACGCCAAGACCTCCAATCACCCGTACAGGACTTAGTGTTGGGACCCCTAAGCCTGCTATATGCATCTTTCCGAAACTGGCTTCGGTTAAGGATAGCGACGAAACGAAGCAGCTCCTGAAGGACGCCTTACGACCATCTGAGCATGGAATCCGCGTTACGGGTATAAGGAACATCCGTAACAAAGGCATAGTTATCCAAACCGCTACTCGGGAAGACCGGGAAAAAATACTAAAAACCCCATGTCTAGCAAACTCGGCTACTCTAAGTGCCCGACTACCCACAAAACGACATCCACGAGTGATCTTTTTTAATGTTCCTCGGGACCTTACAGATGAGTGTTTTCTCAGGAGTGCCTTAACGGGAATCCAGGAAAACGCAGACTTAGAACCCACAGTGAAAACGTGCAAGCTAAGTCATCTAGCTGGTGCTCGGACAGGATCGACATGCCACTGGGTCTACGAGGTGCCTGCCCATCTACGTCACGTGCTGGTGAAGCAAGGAAAGGTCTTTGTTGACTGGAATGTGTGCCGCGTTCGTGACTTTATTGGGCTTACAGTGTGTTCCAAGTGCCAAATGATCGGACATTCCTTCAAGTTCTGCAAGGACCAGCAAAGATGTGGACATTGTGCAGGTGAAGGTCATGCCAGGACAGATTGCCTAAAAGCTGCCGCCAAGCCAGTATGTGCCACCTGTACCAGGTTTGGCAAGCCCGCTGGACATTCGACTGGAGACAAGGACACCTGCCCAGCTTATAAGGCTGCTCTTTCCAAGGACTTTGCCACCATCGATTATGGCGTATAAATACATTGATGACGACGGTGATATTATCTACACGAGGACTAATGACTTGAAACAGTGGACGGAAGAACATAAAATTGGCCATAATATAGGTAATTTTACTTGCGTTCAACTAAACATTCGATCCATATCTAAATACTGGGATGTCTTACATGCTAACCTCCAAAATTGTTGGAATAATATAGATATCCTAATGCTATGTGAAACTTCAATAAAAAGGGAACATACTTGTCTTTTCGAAATTCCCGGTTACAGTAGCATTAGTTATTGTCGCACATCCAAATCTGGAGGGGGTATAACCTTGTATATTCGGGATACTTTACCTTTCACCCAAAATTTACTTGAAACAAAGTTGTTCGAGAATATTTCCTGTATAATAACATTACCAAATAATTCTATACTCAATGTAATAGCAATATATAGACCACCAAATCTTAGTAAACAATCATTTATCAATGAACTTTCATCAATATTAACAAAATGTTCATACCCTAATGAAAATATGCTAATATTTGGTGACAGAAATATTGATTTGTTAAATTATATAGATCCTGTGATTATTCACTATGAAAATGCTCTTTCAAAAAACTATTTTACAAAATGTATAAACGACGTTACAAGGGAAGCTATAGCAAATAGTAAAATGACACGAACATGTTTGGATCATATTTTTGTTAGATATAATAGCAAACACAAAGAAACTGACATACTCTACGCATGTGTTTGTGACTTCATCATTGCAGACCACTTTGTAACAGCTGTGAACATTCCGTACTATAAAACTAATAAACGGCCTATAAATAAAGGGCGGAAAGTCTCAATTTTATCTCAAAAACGAATAGATTTTTCAATTAGAAATTATAACTGGAATGCTTTGCTTCAGACAAATGATGGCAATAATTTATATAGTCAAATAAAAAGCAAGTTTAACGAAGTATATGAAAATAGTAAAATATTTATAGATGTAAAACCCAATGCAAGACCTTGGATTATAAAAGAATGGATGACAGAAGATATTCTATCACACATTAAAAAACGAGATTCTTATTATTTAAGCGGTGGAAAAGCTCCCCAACAAATGCAATTTATGAAAAACAATACAAATCTTTTCGTAATTTTGTTACTAAATTAATAATAAAAAGTAAAACAACCTTTTTCAATGATAAATTTAAGAATAATTTTTCAGATATCAAAAAACATGGGATGAAATAAATAAAATTCTAGGACGTAGGACAAAGAGTAACTGTGACGATGTAATTAGTAGGTTTATGTTAAAAATCAATCTGCGGAAAATGTTACAAACCAATTTGTTAATTATTTTTCAGATAACATAGCCTCAATGGTTCATAAATGTGATTTTAAGGCGTCAAATATTGTCCCGATAGAGTCACCGCAAAGTTTGTATATACCACGAGCATCACTCGCAGACATACTGAGTATAGTCAAACTTCTCAAAAATTCAAGGTCCCCTGGCATAGATAATATCCGAATGTTTGACATAAAAAGACACATAGATATTTTGGGTCCTATATTAACCCATCTGATCAACACACTTTTAACACAAGCTGTGATACCAGATGAACTCAAATGTAGTATTATCAGACCTATTTACAAAAATGGGAAACATACTGATATAGAAAACTATAGACCGATTAGTATAGTACCCGCTCTAGAAAAGATTCTTGAAAAATACATATCTTTAAAACTAACCAAATACTTGGAGTGCTTTTCTTTAATAGATCCTAATCAATTTGGTTTTCAAAAAAAAAAAAAGTACTGAAATGTTACTTCAGGATTTTTCTAACTATGTAAATAATGAACTGAATAATAAAAGACATGTTTTGGTACTGTTTATAGACAATTCAAAGGCATTTGATACTATAGACCCGATGAAATTGTTAAATATTTTGAGGCAATAGGGGTAAGAGGAAACTTTCTCAAACTATTCAAAAACTTCCTAACCAACCGCCAAATCCAGGTAAAAAATATCAGACAAATTTAGTAAAAGAAGAAATGTCAAAACAGGAGTTCCACAAGGGTCAATTTTAGGTCCAACGCTCTATATTATCTTTGTATCACTTATGAACAAAATATTCTCGTTTGTTAAACATTATGTATATGCTGATGATACAGCACTTATAATATCCCATGAAAATTTGGATACTGCAATAAAATTGTTACAGGTAGACTTTATTTCTTTATTAAAATGGTCACATGACTCTGGTCTAATAATCAATGCTAAAAAAACGAAATTGATGCATATAAGATCACCGCATGCAAGGTACAGAGAGGCACCTGTAATCATATCCCATTCATTTAATTGCATTCACAATAATACCAAACAGCCCTGCGCGTGTACAAGTATCGAATTAGTCAACCAGTACGTGTATCTAGGTGTAACGGTGGATTGTAATATGAAATGGGACGTACAAATTTCCAACCTCTGTAAGCGACTCCGAGCCATTGTAGGAAGACTCCACAAGATAAAATTATACGTGCCTATAAAAACTATGAAACTAATTTATTTGTCTCTAGCAGAATCGACTATAAGGTATGGTATAACTTCTTGGGACACTCCTGTAAGACCAACATAAAACATTTACAGCTGATTCAAAACGCCATGGTAAAATTGTAAGTAAGTAAAACAGTTTTTAACCAAAGGCGAGACATTGATATCATGTACAAATCAATTAATGTATTACCTGTTCGTGGTATTTTGTGGCATAAAATTCTATTGCAACATATATCTGAAAGTCCGTATAAGGCAGTGGTGGATCATGTACACAATACACGTTTCACACAAAATATAGGAATGATAGTGCCAATATTTCAAAATAAATATAGTCAACGAACCCTTGAATACATTGTACCATTTATATTTAACAAATTGCCATACGAATTTAAAAACAATTGTCCTATGATGAAATTCTCACTGATGTTAAAGTGTTGACTTTTGGAAAGTAACCTTGTGTATTGATGGTAACAAATATGACGGTCTCCTTGGTTGTATGGCTCCTAGATATCTGGTGTACTTACTGTTACGGTGTTACTATTATATTTAAGTCTATCCTCATTGTAACCAACCTGTACTGCTGTTTTATGTATATATCTTTTAGATTTTTATTTCTTAATCTATTTAATACTTACAGATGCTTTGATATTTCTGATATTTACGTAATAGTTATATTTTTGTAATATTAATGTTTTTATAATGTTGATATTTTAAAGTATTGATGTTTTTATAATATTGGTATTTTTATAATATTGATATTTTTATAATATTGGTACTTTTATAATTTTGATATTTTTTATGATATTGACATTTTTATAATATTATTTAAATCGGTGTTATAAGATTGGACTCTAGTAAATCTGTAATGCTTTTACCATTATTTTTTCTCTTTAATTTTTTTTTTCTCAACTTATGTACAGCACAAGATGCATGCGCCTAAATATAATAATTTTTGCCTACATTTGTATGATCATTGTAATTTATTGTTGTATTATATTATATTGTTGAAATAAACTCCTGCTGACAAGCTACTTGCAGTGGCTTAGCGGGTATAAGTTCCCACTGTATATAATTAATATTATACAATAAAAAAAAAAAAAATAAAAAAAAAATAACAATATTTGAAAAAACATAGCGAGCAGTAGCGTGCAGAGAGTTTCTAATTAGGGTAGGCAGCAGGAAAATAGTTAATTAATTTATATCTTAAAAACTTATCATGGAATGGCACTTCTGACTTCAGCCGGTGTTTGTTGGGGTTACCTGCCACACCGAATCTCTCGAAAACCGATATTTATCAAATATCTCAAAATAACTGCTTCATTTATGCACGTTACAAGCCAATTACTGACTATATAACAATTTAAGATTTTTTCGACCGCATAATTACATGAAAGAAAACCAACATAATATGAAAATTATTTCGTTAGTAAAGTTGTACAGTAGATGTACCAACAGATGGCACTGGTTACTACAGTAATTTGTACCAATAGGCACTTATTCTTGCGACACTAGCACAAACGAGTCTTCTCTTGAATGCGCATTGCGCACATATATACTATTTTGTTTAGAATACCTTCAACATGTGAATATGATATTTTGCATACTCAATTCCTGTTTTTGACACGTTTTGGTGAGACGCGCGCGGCGCTACGATTCGTAGCAGGAACTTCGTGCTGATTTTTGAAAATATGGATTGATTTCCTGCAATATTTTTGTTAATTTTCATATTGTTTACTTGTGTAGTATGGACGAGAGTGAAGAGTGTACATTAATTTTGATATATTTCTTTTGGAATTTGGTCACTTTATGAAGAACATTAGTAAATTTAACAACGTAGCTATGTGTACAGAACTTCATTTAAAAGAAAGTACATGCAGTGGGGCACCCAGCAACCCCCCTTGCCAAAAAGTTTCGTTTTGTTAACATTTTCAAGAAATAAATCTGTGATTAGCGAAAAACTGTGATAAATACGGCCAGAGTGGAAGATACTCTCAGTATCGCCCTGGTGAAAGACCTCCATTCAGAATTGAAACGTTGCTTAAAATGGCTTTTAGCCGTGTTTGGTGACCAGATCTGAATAGCTAGGTATTTCCCCACCTTCCTCTTCCCTTTCTTCTTCCCCTCCCCAATTTGGGAGCAGTTGGAACTTTTGTGGGGTATTCATGTAAAAAAAATTAATTATTTACGCTATTTAACAGATTTAGTATGACTGTCCCCCGCTCCTCTCGCCACCTGTTTAGCGTTAACCTCATGTGGTACTGCACGTTAACGTACGATTTCTGTACATTGACGTATGTGTAGTTTTTCCACGAGGCTAACTAATGTGAGTGTTCCGCACTGTCACTCAAATATTTTTCCAATTATCTTAAAGTAGCGTACATTTGTACAAAAAAATGTAACCATACATTTTTTTAAATAATGTATCATTAATGATTTGTTTAGACCCCGCTATCCATTGGTTCTCACAGCCATAGCACAAAACTACGCAATTATTGCAAAACCGACTAAAGGTCTTTCAAAGCTTTTAAAAAAAATGAATGTCTGAAAAGTCAATACATTGTTCAGTTAACCACAAAAGCAAAGGATTAAAAATATGCTTTGGAGGTAGAATAAAAAGTTACCATTTTGATTTTTGATTTTTTTTTATTTCTGCCCTGAACTCTCCATTTTATTAGGGGGTTTGGGATACCCCCAGACCCCCCGGGGCACCCCCTTGATTATTTTCTAGGTGCGCTACTGGGTACATGTTTACCGGTAACACAACAATTTATGTCTTCGCCAGAGTATATATAATATTTTGTTTTTAATCTGTTAACCCTGACAAAGGCACGGTAGTTTGTGCTTTATTCTATAATGTGTATACTTCACTTACTCAACAATTTTACACTAGTTCATTTATTGATACATGTAACGATTTATATTGCAAACGTTAACAGGAACTTAAATGAATACAAACATCTTCGTTCTGCGAGTAATTTCAAAATAATAGTTACCCAACCAATTTGTGAGAAACTTTAACTAATTAATTCGTTTGAATTACAATTATTTCCAGTGCCAAAAGCGAGGTTTGCCGGACTACGTTGAAATCGGAGGCTCTGCCGGCTTTGACAACATAAACCTGGAAAAGGTGGACACCGTGTGCGGACTTGACTCCACTCCGGGTAACTACAATAACATTGTTATAAACTTTCTACACCTACTACCTCCCGACTACCTTTACCGTTCTACCTCTACCTTCCCTCCCAAAACTTCTCTAATTTCATCTGTTACGGACTTTTTGCATGTTTAATGAATTACTCGTTTGCAATGTATGTAACATGAATGATTTGTTATTAACTGTTTTTGTGTTTAATTCGTAAAACTCCTTTTTTTTTGAAATTTAATGTACTTAAATCGAATTTAATAATGTCATTATTAAGTATTTTAGTTTTTATTATTGTGACACCTCTTTCGACATACAATTTTCAAACTGTGCTTAATCCACATTGCGACGACTTACTTATATGATTTTATTTACTCCCACCCATTTCTATTTTGGACGGTGGACACATTTTAGTTCATACATGTCACTATTATTACGTTTAGTTTTACTTTTTTCGGTTTCGGTTTTAGAACCAGTAATGATATAGAACGAGCCTGTACCGATAATAACTAATTTTAAACACCATCCGATTTAGAATTAAAAAAATGATTAGTTTTTATGAATTTGAGCTGAATTCAGCTGAATAGTATGAAATATAATATGTCCGGAAAGAGAAAAAATTTAAACACAGTAGAATTTACTTAATTGTTCCCCGTCATAAACATCATAAAAAATAAAACTTATATATATTTTTTCCGACACGATTTTTGTTCGGTGACTTGTTTGAACTTCAATGTTTTATTTTATAATCAGAATATTTAATATTCGCATAAAGTTCTTCAATTTACTGGTCTGTTTGTGGGTTTGTACACATTACCGGACAGTTTTATGATAGCGGGTAGGTAGAATTACAGTTATGTTTTCGTAAAAGAAAAATAAACTAGCTTTACGAAGCTGGTTTAACCAACACGTTAATTTAAAGCGATAACATTTCGTGGTTTATTAAATCCTGCGGATAGGAAGTTTTACGTTTAACATTTACTGTGTCAGTGCTGGTAGCCATAACTTTTCTCTTTTGCGATTCTTACTTTCAAATAATTTGATTTAAATGAAGGTTTCACTAATTTCCTTTGATTTTCTTTCCAAATACTTCCCATTGCCAATACAAAGAGGTTTATTTAAAAAATATATATTATTTATAAAAAAAAACTGAAATAAATCCATCGGGTGATTAAATACTTTTTTTATAATTTTTGCTACCCATTGCCATTACAAAGAGGTTTATTTAAAAAAAAAAGATTATTTATAAAAAGTACTGAAATAAATCCATAGGGTGATTAAATACTTTTTATAATGTTTGATACATTATGTTATAAACCTCACTGAAACAATAACTACAAGTTCCTTTATTTGATATTATTTATTTTCATAGTGCTTAAACATGAGTTTAATGACTCTAACACAGGAGTCGGCAACCTCTTGAATCGGAAGAGTCCAAAATTACAATTTAAAAAATTTCAAAGTTTTTAAATAGCCACATTTTTTTTTCTTGCTAACAATAAATAGCATAGCGTATGGAACTAAAGAGCCGTAGCTTCACATCCAAAGAGCCGCATGTGGCTCGCGAGCCGTAGGTCGCCGACCCCTGCTCTAACGTAATGACAAAATGAATTATCTAGACATTATATTTAATTTTAAAGTGTTTTTGGGAAAATGAAACATCAAAAACTATACTGCGCCATTGCTTGGGATTTCACTCCTTGCGGAGGATTATCTTGATGTTTTTTATAATTAAAGTTGTCATTCCGCTATATTTAGCGAGAGAGTTAATGGAAAGATTTTCATGTCCGGATAGACCAGCATAGAATTTTCCAGATTTTGTAACTATTAAATCCTTTATCAGAGGAATATTTGTGTCTTTGTGGAGAGTGGCAACTCCGATCCACTCAGGCGTATTCAAAGCTGGTCGAATGGTTTTATTTTGCAGGGTTTGTATTTTTTTAAGAATGATTATATCAAAAGCGTTCGGCCTACCGGCGGGGTGATATAAAGTGGGGATATCAGAAGCATCGACGAAGATTGTTTTGGAGAGAGCATAATTTGCAAGATCTCTGCCTTTTTATAGGGCATAAACCATATAGTCACAGGAAATTAATTTAATAGGTCCTAAGGAAGTATTGATTGTAACCGCGGTGGATTCAATACTATCGTTAGAAAATGAATGGCCAGTATTACTTTTTACTCTGCCGCCTCTTCTTAGGTTGCGTGATGGTTTTAGTCAAGTTTTATTAGTAAGAAATACATCGAGACTATAATCATGGAGAAATTCGATTATCTCATCACTGCAGGCTGAAATGTGCCATTGGCGTTCCAATAAACTGTTTGTAGGTTAGAATTTAAGGTTTATTAATGGACGTCGGGATGGAAGTTAGCTCTTTGGTGGCATATTTAATAAAGAATTGGAGCTTAGTGACTCGTTCAATGAGGGTTTGTAAATCATTAGCCATGGGTGATGGAAGGGGAACCTCGAAGCGCTTGAGGGGACTCAGGACGGCGCACAGACGAGTATCTCTATGAAGAAAGTTGGCCATAAGTTCGATAGTTCGATAGTCATTACATCACATGGCGACCATTTGTAATAATGGCCTCCCATCCCCACCATAACTACACTACCGGAAATCTGTTCTAACGCAGTCGTTGTGTGAATTGCTTGTACCTGTTCTCGCGGCTCGTATTTTTTACATCCATGTTTTGAGTTTGTGATCAGTACAATTACATAAAAATCATTATGGATATTCAAGTAGAGCGTTTGTTATTTATTATTAAAAAATGTGATCAATATCACAGTCGATTGTGTTATATTCCTAACCATATGCATAAAGCGTATTTAAAAAAAAATGCTTAGCTTCTTCATTACATGCATTTAAGTATGCAAGTTGTGTCGAGTTGAAGTATAATTTTGATGGTAAGGTAAACTTTCGTTATTTTTAATAATGTTTAAAACAAAAAAACATTGTGGGCTTCTGGGTGTTTTTTGGTTTACCGTCACTTTAAGCTTTTTAGACGTAAAAAAATATTTTCTTAAATGCATATTTTTATTTTTTATAGATAATCCAGAATGGCGAAGTTTACTGGAAAGTTCCTTTAGGAGCTTATGAAACAATGTCTAACGAAATAATTGACGATAAGTTCACGTTTTTGGAACACAGTCTTCAACAAATCACGACATGCCCAAAAAGTAATAAAGGGTTGGTGCTGTTGACATCATGAATAAGTCGGTAATCATTGTAATTAGTTGACCAACGGCGAAAGTTGGAGTCGCAGCTCCGATAATAAGGAACTCAGTGAAAAATATAATGGCTTTAAAAATATATGTATATTCATGTAGATCAGTAAACGCCGATTATATTCAAGTTTTATTATGTATAATTAATTATACGTAGAATTTATAAATCGTTGTTTAAAGTGAATAAAAAACTTCATCAAAACACCTTGTTGGTACCACTGCATTTGGAACATCTGACGTCACGTGGGTATTCTGTTTTTGGATGAGTATGGACATTTTTATTTTTCGATGTGTTTTTTATATTTCAAATAAGCATTTTATTAGTTTTGCCGTAATATTATATAATACTATTATTAATAAAAGAAATTAGAGTATTCATGAGCAAACCAATTATCAATATGAATATTATGATGATGTTAATGGTCAATACTATTATTATTCTTTGAGTTAAAGTTTCTAAAAAGGTAGATAATTTTATTACTTATGTTTAGTTATATTTTACAGTGAAGAGAATATAAAATTATGTACGGTAAAGCTCATTCTTGTTTCGACATTTGACATTCCAGCCTGTCAAAACTGACCGGCCATAGATTTGGAGCGTTTTTGCGGACTTTTAAAAATTGGAACTTTGAAAATTATTTTAACCACGAAAACTAATTTAACTTTAACAAAAACGAAATATGCTGTATGTATTTAAGTTTGAACGTCTTTATTGATTAAATTGTTTTTTTTTAAATTTTTTTTTTAAAATTCGGTTGGTGTTCCGTATTAGGCTGATTGGTTTGGGGTCTGGCAGGACAACCTTTGTAATTGGCTGTGCGGGGACCCTCGCAGGGGCACACTTAGCTGGCGTGTCCTTTGACTTTGAGCAAACTGAAAACCTAATTTCATGCATCGTTCAAGACCATGGCATCAATTTACCGAGAGGACATGGTTCTGACAACGGAAGCATTGTTCCATTCTAGGTTTATTGTGTAGGCTTTCTACCTGGATTTTTAGATGAAAGACCGTCTTTAAATCATTGAAAATTCTCATCAGGGTAATCGGTCTAAGAGGCCGACCTGCTTTCATCTTGACCTCCTCTGTGTTGATATGTTCGGGTATACCCCTGATTACAACTTTGAAAGGTTTGTCCTCGTGGAGCCTATCCGAGTGATGCTCGATATTGCGGCTAATTAGCAGCCTAGTAATGCTGCTGTGATCGCGTGGGGTTTGGGTTTAAATGTGGATATTTTTGACATGGTAGCGGTTTCATTATTTTTGGTACAGGGCATTAGGTGGAATATTTAACAGGCGGTTGAGCCGCTGAGAGTTGCTCCTCTGCCGCTGTAGAGGTAAGGGGGATGTTCGGAGCGCCGAACATTTATTGTTGACATGGAAGGTTTCGGAGAAAGAAGAACGTAATTGTATATTTATATTTGTAGTTTTTGATCGGGGGAATAACGAGGGGAGTTCCTGGTTGAGTTTACAGGGGTCAATGTGCCACCTGAGTTAGTATGGATTTGTTTACGCCTGGAGATAAGACGGAACACTGTTTCATATGAGGATGAGCAGCTTTCTTTCATATCTGAGTCGATGTGGAAGGAGCATCCTTGTTGGGGAGAGGGTAACCGTAATGGACAAGGAAACTGCCTTGGGGAAAGAAACTGTTGGTTTTGCATAGTGCTCTGTGAAGCGTATTCTCAATGGATTAAATTGTTTAAGTGCAATATTTCCTCGGAGGAAAATCTTGGTTTAATTCTAGATACAAGAAGGCAAAAATGTTGGTTTCAAAGGCAGGGGAGGTCATGATTTAAAAAATAATATTTCAAGAATTTTACCTATGAAATATGGTTATTTTATTTAGGTAGTAAACGGCTGGGAAAGGGATGATTCAGGTAATTAGCAGTGGCGATGTCGGAGAATAGTTGATTTACCAAAAAATGGATAAACCCGTATTGGTGGTGGACTTATTTACAATCGTATTAAGGGTTAATCCGAGCTATGAGTGCTTTTACTAATGACAGTGGGGATTACGTTATACGAGGTGATTAATTACGCAGCTGCGAGATGAGTAATATCGGAGAAAAACGCGACAGAAATTAATAAATCTGATAAGTCGATAAATAAAATATGACGAATACTCAACAGAAAAACAATATGTCAAGTCTAAAACAAAAACAAAATACTCTCACCGGTGATGAGAGATATGGTGACTGGACATCTGCTGGAAGCCGCTGGATGCTCAGCGCTGAATTTGTAATGTTAATAAATGAGAGAAATTTTAATTGTGTTAATAAATCAATTAAGATACAGTTTGAAACGACATAATGTATGCGTAGGGAGCATGGGTCACTTGAGATGAAGCCAGAATTTAACGCGAAAAATCTCCGAAGGACCAAGAGAAAAAAACGATAGAATTGACTTTAATCTTCATAGCACTGTAGTTGTGTAAATACGAATTGCAATAAATAATTACTGGTGGGATCAGAATGGTAAATGCGGAGAGATGTTGCCTGTTCCGCTGGCGTAACAAGTCTGTCAAATGTATAGAAGTTTTGCATATCATTACCAAGCAAATATTTTGTCACAGAGATTGAAAAAAAGTTGCGTGCACTCTGTATATCATCATTTGAAATTTTAGACAATACAGCGGTTAATCAATAAATGCAAAGTAAAATATGTTTTTACAAATATATCTTATCGTACATACTTACCTTTCTGATATACAGGTTCCTAATAATATTATCTTTAATTGTTCTAACCAAATAACACCTGATATCGTTCGTATCCCTGAAATGTTGATTTTTCCGCTTGGAATGCTTTCCGGAAACCAGTATGTTAATTCCTTTGGGAAAGGAACAGAAAGGTTTGCCCGTTTGTAGATCTACGTAACATGTGATAAAACGTAGAAACACAGGGTAGTTATATAAGATTTTTCTTTTAAAAAATGCTACCCGTCGATTCTTTTTACAACAAGAAATATTTTAACACCGCTATTATGGATATTTAATTTAATTATTTATTTTATGTTACACCTCACAAAAGCGCCCCTGGCAGTATAATAAATAAAGGTTAAAATATATAAATAAATAAATAATAAAGGAATAAAGTCAGGGGCAATATATCGCCACCTGGCTGGGCGGCGTTGCGAGGCGGGCTTAAAGAGGCCCGGATTATATGAAGGAGAAAAACGGATACCGGTAGCTCGAAGCTGTGCGAAGGCTTAAATAAAATTCATTCTCTCGATGACAACAGGAAACACCCGATTTAGGCAATACCAGTAATTTATTCTCAAACCATTAAAACCATCCAAAAAAACAATTACGTCTTCTAAAAATGATGTTTAATTGAAACAATATATTTTTTTCAAATCTAAGGCATTTAGGACAGTCTTTTGTACCGTGCGTTAATATTCTTCTTACACTATACACACTTGAAATATATTTTACGTGGAAAGAGACCCGGGGCCCGATTCCGGTTCGTTTTAAGGATAAGAAGATGTCCTTATCTTTAGGCTTAAATATTTTTTGGTTAACTGCGGTTTCGGTTCTCTCAGATGACAGCTGTCATTTAGCGACAAATATTCTTTAAAAATATCAGTATTATCGCAAGTATTTTCTTCAAACATTATTAATAAATTATTTATCACATAATGATGCCATTAGCGGGGAGAGGGACGTCGGAGAGTTATTATTTATTAATTCATAATGATAGTATTATTACGCAATACGATAAACATAATGTTTTTAAATAGAAAAATATTTATTAAATATTTTTAAAATTTACATAGGCTAAGCATTTTTCAAAATCTAATCAGAAATATTACTTTTCTCTGACCGTAACCAAAGATTTGTAATCCTCATTACAAAAAATACAAAGTTTTTTTTTTCCCCGACGTCCCTCTCCCCCTTAACTGAACCGAAATTTCGAAAGCGCGATGTTTGTAAAGTACCTATGCTAAAATCCCAAAATGTCTACCGGCATGATTTGATAACAAACAATTGAGTCAATTTGTGTCTGGTATAACATAGGAGTTCAATTTATTTCAGTACAATGGTCGATACTTAAAATCCTATGGACGTACGAGTATGTAACTTCGCACGCGAAACCATCTCACACGTGGGAATTCTATAGAGCGTACAGAACATATCCACAGTGCAGTGTTTGATGTTTTCACTTATGCATGAACCAATTGCAAAATGCTTTGATATTTTGATCAGAAGTTTCTGATTGAATGTTTACGATTCTGTGTTGCATAGGAAAATAGTTATCGAACTCAACGTTTGCATAATAAACTATTTATTAGTATTTATTTGTTTTTTATAACTTATCGAGGTTTGTAAAAATCATTGTAATATTTAATCATTGAAGAAGATAATATTAACACATCCCAAATGAAACACGAATCCGAAAAAATAACAGCGGTTGTCCTGGATAGACAGGTTCTGAGTTCGAGTCCCAGATGTGACACCAATTTACCTTTTTATTTTTCTGTTGTTTTTTTGGATTCGTGTTTCATTTAAGATGTGTTAATATTATCTTCTTCAATGATTAAATACTTATTTTGTAATTACGTAATTTGTAACAAAGCATTTCAATCGTTAACAGATGTAACTTTTATCGGAGTTTTGTTTGTGAGATTCTAAGTTGATTAAAAAAAGAAAAGAGCGTTATTTAATTAACAACCAGGTGTAGAGGCTTAAGTGACTGGAACTGTGACCACTGAAGTAACGCGAGATGTACATGAAATAGTGATGTGCATTATCGTAACATTTTGAAAATGTAAAAACGTAAAATCGCTCCCGAAACATTTTTAAAGTATACAGAATAATAATTCGAAATAATCGCTTGAATATTGGGTGTCGTAAGTTTTCCAATTAACCCTTTCAAACCTGAGGTAAAACCAGCAGTGATAAAACATATTTTGATACTGATCGTCTAATGATCTTGGGGACGTGTCATATATATATTTTGTTTGTTTTTAATTTTTAAAATGTCATCGGACAAGAAAATAAAATCTACATTTTGTGCACTAAATAAGCTCAGGAATCGCCGGTTGTTGGGTGCGTGTTGATACACATTTTAAAAATGTACCATAGATTTAGTTTACATTCTACACGTCTGAAGATGCCTGTTGTAAGGTTTAACTGGTCCGGTCAAAAACAAAGAATTGGAATAAAGTTATAAAGTTTAAAGTTTAAAATCTCAGTTTTAGAGAACTGATATTATTCTATCAATTTATTATCGAAAACTCCGTCCTTCGAACTAATATTTCGAATCATATTTCATGCGAACGAACTTTCGTTGGGAAATAATATTTGATAGAAATGTCAGATTTTGATTAAACGCATCAATCGAAGCGTCCCGTGGAAGCAATGGACCCTGACCTGACTCTGGGAATGAAAATAGATTTTATCAAAATTGGCAATTTTTCGACGTGTTTCCACGAAATCCACTTCGGTATTCGGTCGCATTTTCTCTCAACACCGTAATGAAAAACACATTTTATACTGATTTTTTTTTTGAATTGCTAGAACGAATCATTTTACGTCTGCCGGTTTAAAAATAATCAAAGTTTTATCTTTTTTGTTGATATTATTTATAAATTTCAGACCGCCTTTATGGAAGTCAAATATTTTTCCTTAATAAAAATGTATAGTTTTAACGTTCTGTTCGCAGTTTAGTTCGGTTAGAATCTTTGCTAAAGTAAATAATGGATGCCGATCCCAGAAGAATTTTTTTTTTAATAATTAACGTTAATGATGTTTAAAACAGTCGTAATTGCGCCAAGCTGTCCGGAGTCAGTGGAACTATGGAATTCCCAATTGTTAGCCTCACAACCCCATTACCAATTGGGGTGGGATTGTGAGACTAAAGGGAGTGGGGAGTAGTGGCATGTATAGTGTTTTTACTCAGGGTAGGTACTATGAAAAACAGAGAAATAATTGATTGTTAAATAAAAATTACTACAGACGTGGCAAGTTTTCGCTAAGAATGGCCAAGCTGCTGGTTTTAGCCGACGTCAGGTAAATTTATTACCACATCAAATAATATACAATAACCGCTTCTTTTATGCACATTACTAGCCACTCTCCACACAGCATCCCAAAAGTTGATATAGGCCTTGAGGGAAATTATTTCCCTTAGGGTCTTCTTGAGAAATTACTGAAAAAAATTTTTACTGGATATACTCGTATAACATTTCCACTTTTTTCTTTCTACAGCATAAAATTGCATGAATGAAAGTCAACATGATGTGATAATTATGTCGTTAGTAAAGTTGTACCGATTAATAGAGGTACCAACAAATGGCACTGATTACAATATTTGTTAATTGTACCGAAAGGCACGCCCCTTTTTGACATAAACAGAAACAAATCTTCCCTTGAATGCGCATTGCGCATACATGTACTCTTTATGTGTAGATTACGGTCAATATTTGAATACGATATGTGCGTCATTTTGCATACTTGTTCGTAGCTGGAACTTTGCGTGCATTTTTGGGATAGATTTCTTGCAATAATTTTATAACTTTTAACATTTTTGTATAAGTAAGGATGGAAATCTGACTATTCAGATTTGGTAACTAAATAAGCTTAAAACAATGAATCATAAGGTTTTATGGAAATTGGCGACCAATTCCTTGTATTCGAAAAACAATAATTTTTATTTGTTCTTGTTTCTTTCAGCACGTTCAATCGCTTCCATCTTCTGCGAGGTGACCACAGTGCGCCTGGTGTCGGGCGGTCAGTTCGAGAACTCCGTCACCATCGGAGTGAAGAAGCTCGGCATGGATGACATCATGGACGCCACCCTGGTCTGCGGAATGTAAACCTCGAAATCAGCTTATAGTTAATAAAATGTAGTCAAATTATCATATTTCTTATTATTTGCTATAAAATTATTTAATTAGTTTCAAGATTAAAAAGATGATTTAAGAAATTTTATTACATGCATCCGAAAAAAAAGCGTTTTGTTTTCATAGTTGTTATCATTACGTTTGGGTAGACCTTATACAATAAATTATCATTTGATCGGTATAGAAGCAAAAACAGCTATCTCCACCACTATTATTATTCGTAAACATGAAAAAAAAGCTTTTCCTTTATGATTAAGTTAATGTTTTAAAAATTACTGTTTCAGAGAGTTTGTGTATTTCATATATCAAATGAATATGTCACCTGAAATTTTACTTTCTTCAAAAACTACCCTTCAAAAGTTGGCAATGTTACAATAACTTTTTGGAGATAACTTTCTTTGTTTTTGTAGCCCTCAAGTAGACTACACACATATTGTAGAAATTTTGTCTACATTTGAATTATTTATTACGCTTACCTAAGTAAGTATAAGAAGTAATAAAACATATTTTAGAATTCTTTTTTGAGCAAATATCTAAAACCCTAATAATTACATTAGATTCAATTACTTACACAATTCACAGGCTGGTTAAATTAGTTATATATATATATATTTTATGAAATATTTTGAATTATTAAAGATATTAAATGTTACATATACTGGGTTTTACATTACTTGTATCACTGTATTTGTATTTATTTAGCATCTAATGAGTTATACTCGTAGTATCGCATTACTCATATTTTTTATAAATTTATTAATGAATATGATTTTTCAATTTCCGTTGAAGTGTACCTGAACAACAATGTATGTTTTTTGCTTATTTTTTCATATTTTTGTTAACACCCCTTCTTATTGAATGAAATTGGTATAACCCACGGATAAATGCGATAAAAAATGATTACTATACTACTAAAATTATTTTTGATTTCCATTGTTTATGTAAAATAAATTAATAATCTCAGAACTGTATTATTGTACTGTGAAATAAAGTATATTAATTAATAATAAACTTGTGCATCAATGCTTTTTATTATTGACAACCTTTAATATTAGAAAACCTTACATTAGAATTTGAACTAAGCTTCATAATGGAGCAAGCAAATACTATGCATGTAGATTTAAACTATATGTAGGTACTTAGTTAGGTATACATATAAAGATATGAGATTAAACCTTGTTAATATAATAATATTTATTTGTATCGCACATTATTTAACATCAACATTTAAGAAAGATTTGACTGCCCAACTGGGAATAAATCCCGCTCTTTGACAGTCAAATTGACAAGTTTAGTCGATAAAGTACCAACATACAAAAATATAAGGGAAAAAACCTAGGACTGACATGGTGTTGTAATATAATATATCTAGAAAAAAGTATAATAATTAAGAATAAAGAGATTATATATATGTTATGTATATATATTTGTTTGATAGGTACTGATTGGTGCTATGAGGAAAAAGGAAGAGTTTAAAATTAAGTACCAAAATATATAAAATGATGCAAAAATGATCAAATTCAAACAGAATACATTTCATAGAAGAATGTCCCCTTCATTATATTCCTGGAGTCACATAATATGCCGCACCGAGTGACTCCCGATTCTGTCGACTGGCTGTATAATAAGCATAATTTAATTATATTGTATACATTACAAACTGATAAATTTAATACATATGAAAATTACATTTAATATTTCTTAAAATAAAAAACGAAAAAAATTACAAATAGTTAAGATATGCAGAACAAAAAAATTCAGGCAGATGTGAAGATAAAGAGATTCTATTAAGAAGCGATAGGATTTTTTTGTTAATTTCTCCTCACTAATATCGATATCTGAAAAGATTTGGTTCAGGAGCCATGTGCTCCTCCCCACCGCCAGAACCATTGGAAGGTTGGTCTTACGGGCAGGATGATAGAATAATCTACGGTGACACTGCAGGAATATAGAGGTTCATGCGCTTCAACCAGTTATGAAGATGAAACATTTACTTTTCGCTTGGTCTCGGCCCCGTAGAAGTGCCGATAATATAATTAATTAATCATTATTAAAACTATTGCCGCACCGGAAGAGGCGAAGGCGTCCGACACAGCAGTTGTGGCGAGGAAGGAGAATATTGTAACATTGGAGGTAAAAGTCATACAGCTAGTATGGGTACTTAATGAGTTTTACCTCCAATTGGACGATATATGGTTGGGAAGTACATAGCCATACAGATCTTGAAACTCAAAATAGCTTAAAAAATTTCTTCGCCATTTTTAGAAACTAATTGTGTTTTCTCACGAGAGTGATATATAGAGATTAACCTCCATTCCAGGAAATACGTGAACTTGGATGTCCCAGAACTTAAACAAATATAATATACTGCGAACGAGAATTGACGGCACCCACCGAAATAGCACCATCTATGGGCCCCAGAAGATATCCTCTCAAAGCAATAGGTCCGATGTCCGGTCTACTCGGAAAAATAAATAAAATAATGATTCATGTCATAAACCATAGTGGTATATCTATGGGCTAATCTAAATAAAACATGGCGGGTTCAATGTTTTTCATACTAATTTTAAAACGCTATAGCAAAAGTTTTACATATTGGATTTCAATCAAACTACTTTTCAAACCTTAAAAACAAACTGTGCTGTTTTGAGCGAAACCGATAGAGTAATTTTCGAGAACATCGAGGACAAACGAACAAACTTACATTGATTTTTATATATATAGATAGATAAAACATAATATTATATGTATCTAACGTTCGAGTTAATTGTCTTCGAAATAACAAAGACAATGTATTTTACTGGCGATTTAGCATTGCTCAGAAATAATCTTTTTCTATATATGTATTAAATAATAAATGATTTTCGATGGAATTTTTCACCCAAACCACGAACATCGATTTATCGTTCCGTAATATTTTTGAAGATATGCATTTTTTACATTTTTCTGCGCGTTTCACTGTGAGTTTTACAAAGGCAGTGTAAACAAATATTTCTAAGTGGTGGAAGTTGTTTCTGTAAAACTGTTCATTTACGTTTTAATGAAATCAACACGTCAATAGTTAATAAAATAGTAAATGAAAGAGTGAAATTGTAAGAATAAGACATCAACATTTTTTCGGTAAGTTCGCCATCTATTGAAAGAAAATGTAAACCATTTGTGAAAACACGTAGAATCCAATGAAATTGGAATTTTTATCGATCAGAGCGCCATCTCTGAAAACATTTACGTATCTCTACTGTTTGGGTTTGCTTCCTGAACTTTTCAATTGAATTTATTTCAGTTTAATCCGACAGAGGAACAGACGGCTGATGAAGTAGAATGCCCGAACAATAGAGTAACACATTTAACGCCTTTCGAAATGGATTTTGAATTATTGTCCCCCGTGCACGTACCATAGGATTTACTCCAATATTGTATCAGTAAATTAAAGCACATCTTATATTTGGTCATAGTTTGGTCACATTGGCAGGGTTTTCGGATATCCTCATTCGCATTTCGGCCACATATGGTTTACCACATGCCCAAGGCCATAAACCTTATATACGAGCGACTAAAATAAATACAACTATTGAAATTTATGCCTCGGTTAGGCAGATACTGACTGAGACGTGTATCAAGGTGAGAAACAGGAATACAGCTTGTTATTAAGGACGGTACAGATGGGCAAAGAACAGGTAATAATAATAATGAGTGTTTATGCTGCAAAGGATGCAGGCCCGGTCATTAGCTTGGACACCCTCTACTATCTAAACAAAAGAATGGATATTTTTATGAAATAATAAGTAAACATACAATCATAAACAAAACTTGTTGAAAATTGTCTTACGTCTTTTGAATATATTTCAAGAAGCAGTTGACAATTATTTGGGAGGGCGATGCAGTTGATGTTAAGTTTATAGATTTATATTCAATTTTGGAATAACTTATTAAAACTTATAAACCATTGTAATATATTTTTAATCAGTGAAGATAATATTACTATGATAGGTATATCCAAGACAAAATCTAAAAATATTACAAATAAATTCTGGTAGAATCTTGTAGTCACGATAAAAACGCAGCAGCCGAAAATATATGGTAATTAATTGAAGACGATATCCACAGTTTTTAGAAATCGAAGTATGATACCGATACAATAGACAGCCGAATCTCAGTGGAATAGAGCGCAAGGTCCTGGATAAACCATGAGGTACTGGGGCCGAGTTTCAGTTGCTATCTTTTCTTGTCTGTGGCTTTTCGGTTTCGTGTTTCATTTTGAGAATTCTTAATATTATCTTCAATGATTAAAACCTTACCTAACACATCTATTTTACTTTTATTCAAATAACAATTTAATTGAAAATGTAATCCTTCCGACGGTTTCCAGTACACTTTGAAAACAAATTTTCTATTTCTTTCAGGCAGTATCAGGTGCCTGTGGAATACGAAACATTTGTCACACTGAAAATAAATAGTCAACATTGCAATACTACTGTTAACTATTTTATTATCAACAGTGTTTCGATCACAAAATTAGACAAATGGCATTATTTTGGTGGACGATTTATCAAGAGTCGCGAGAAAGAGTTATACAAAAAAAAACTGAATATCATGAACTAATCATCAGACGGCCCAAAATGATTACAGTACTTGATATCATAATATTTTTGTTACAGTGATTATAATAATAATAATAATAGGATTACTTCTATAGGGCATTATGTTATAATTATTTGAGTTATGATCTATTGAAGCGAGGAGAAATAAGTTTAGTTGTTACATGACCTGAACACGACAGGAGAAAGATTTTTTAAGGTAATTTATGTTTATAAAACCTTAGTGATTTTCTAATGTTTCTTGAGTTCTTGTGTTTTCTTTATATGGAATCCTATAATTATTTTTGATAACGGTAGTTAGTTACAATGTCATGAGAGCATGTCGACTGTATGATGCCGAGGTATGACCAAACTGCACGGACTATTAAATCGGTGGAGTTAATGAAAGGCGTTTGGTGTGTAGGTTAAAACAGCGGCGAGGCGATTTGATTTACAGTTAGCATTATGGTTGAACGATGATGGCGATACTTTAATGCGCGCGGTTTCATACTAATAACGGTTCATGCCCCATTTCCATTGTTTCTATTATCTATGATGTCGCTACTAAAAACCCATGCGATTGTGAATCGCAGATTAAATAAAATTGAAGACGTTGTTTATTTCCATTGCTGTTTGCTCCTGGCCGTGCTGGGGTCTGTTACCCTACTTGAAATTACGAGACCATCCACTCTGTGCTTCAGTTCTTCGCTGCGACGTTTGCCGTAAGTTTATAACTTCATTACGGTACGAAGGCCGCCCGGGCTAGGGCGGGGCGGCGGGAGGCAAGCGGGGGCAAGTGGGGTTAATGGGGGCAGGTTCGAGGCATAGGTGGGTTCGATGGAGTAGAGGGAAATAAAGGATTTGATTTGAGATTTGGATTGAGCTAATAAAATGGCGATTCTGACCATTTAACTATTAAACTGCTAGGGTTCTCCCTCCCTCGGGAGACGCGGGCCTCACCAAGCCGTATCATCTGGAGTAACAGTCGTTGTGCGTGGATGATGCGCAATTGGGATCCGAAGTATTCTGAAATGTGTGAATGTGGACACATACATAATATGGAACACATGGAAGAACAATGTCCACTCCACCAGTATCCGGGAGTGTGCGCTGAATCAAGTGATTCCAGATGACACAGACTGGCTAAATAGCCTCAGCATTCCATTACAACAGAAGAATTTTGATCATCATACTTATAGTTATAAGAAAGAACTACGGATACGAAATTTTAGATATTTTTACATTATCGCTTCTCTTGAGTTTTTGACCAAATAAACATACCAATTTCATTCATAAAACCACTTATTTCAGTAGATAACATTGTTTTCTATTGAACATAAATACAGAAATATGTTTATTTTGTGTTAGTAATGTAATGGAAGCACTAATGTAAAAATATCTAAAACTGCAAACATGTGGTTCTTTCTCATGACGGTAGTACGAGTATATACTATAACATGACATGGATGAATACAGATTAACAGGATCAAATGGGGGTTTGTGTTGTGTTGGGTCTACTCCATCTTAAAATATAATATATTAAGAATTAACGAAAGTACAATCTACACATTAGATAAATAACTTCTGTGACACCTTACCACCGCTTTATAAATAAACTTATAATTTTCTAGACTTATCTGTTTACACATCTGCCATTTAATAACATTACGAATTATTACAAATATTACAGTTATTATAGTTGTGGATCTAATAAATAAATAAAGGGAAGTGTGTTCCAATAAAGAAATCTTGACGAGTGTATTATATGTTAGATTTCACTACCAGTCTACTTGCTTAGAGATTCTATGGACGGAGGAGAAACGGGCGGGGTAAATGGAGGGTAAGTTGGAGCATGCAGGAAGGGGGGAGAGACGGACTAGAGAGCGGAGGGGGTGAGGAATGACATAGCATCTGATGTGCGCTAGAATACATCGCCTAATGAAAACGGAGAAATAATTGAAAGCAGGGGGTAGGAATGCTGTGCAAACAGCGATGACACGCAGGCAAATTGTGTTTGAATGCGCATTATGTACCGTGGGATTGGGTTTTACTGCGGTTGGATTGTTTGATTGTTGGTAACCCAAACAATATTATTATATGTTGATTACTGTTTTATTAATATTTATATCGAGATATAGACTTGAAAGGAAAACAAAAAAATGGATGATATTGGAAACACTTTTGGGTTGGCCTAAACGATGAATTTTTAATGGAGAGGTTTTATTGATAAATTTTTCTTAAATTTCTCAGTAATATTTGAACGTGTTTCTTCTTCAAAATGAATATTGAATAAAAAGTGGAGTAGGCTTTGACAGTTGGAATATTGGCGCGAAAACACAGTTTAAGAGGGAAAATCGCGTAGAGAAAAATAAGGGTAAGAAAAAGGTTGAAGGTTAGATAATTTTTTATGATTATATGTGTAATTTTGAGAGCAATATAACAATAATACAGATGGTTTTTTAATCTAATGAATACTTTGTTTATGATTAGTTAAATGTTTATTTAGAAGTTTCCAAATTCATGACGGAAAATGCTTGCAATATTCTAAAATTTTCAGGAAAAAACCCGTGCTTAACGGATTTCGTCTTTATAACCATATAATGAAATTTTTGTGTTCAATTTATCGGAATAACTTATTGAAGCTTGTCTTCATTGTGATATTAAATTACTTAAGATGATATTTATAAATCTCAATTGAAATATGAAACAGAAAAATACTCGGAAAATACAGAGGTAATGGTCGCATCTGGGAATCGTACGAAGGTCTTGACTCCGTGCAGAAACGGTCGGTCCGTTTGATAGATTTGCCTATCTTAACAGACGGATTGCAATCTTTGGAGAACAGATGTCAGGTGGGAATGCTGTCCTTGTTCTACCGGTATTTTAATTTAAGATGCTCTGAGGAACTAGCGTCATTTATCCGTTCGACACCGGTGCACAGTTGGCAAACACGCCAAACGCGCGCCCAACATTTGGACGTGGTTGACATTTGTCACATGAGAACGGGTTGCTTATATGACTCGTTCTTGTGTTCAACAGCTCGGCTGTGGAATGATCTGCCCGTCTCTTTGTTTCCTCTCTCCACAACATGGGTATCTTCAAGATACAGGTTCACTCCTTCCTATCCTCTAAATACCCTTCACACAGCATCCCCAAAGATGACATAGGCCTTGAGGGAAATTATTTCCCTCAGGGCCTCCTGTATGAAGTTATTGTATAAAAAGGGACCTCTGTCTTACCGGAACAACACTATACCAGTGAGCTAATGAGATTATATTATTTCCGATGTTCGATTTCCAATGCGACCGTTACCTTTTTATTTTCTGTGTCTTTTTCTGTTTCTTTTTCAATGTGAGATTTGTTAATATTTAATAAAACAATAAATTAAAATATTTTTCCAAATGATTACTTTTTAAAAGGATGCATTATCTATATTGATGAAGAGCCATATCAAAAAAATTTTAAGTTCGTAATTTTTGTTTATTTATTCCGCCTGGAGACTAGATTCAAACTGATAAAACAATAATGTAACAAATACTCTCGCTCGCCGTTCCGCTTATTTACGGCTAAAACAACACCGAACAGAACGATCAGAACCCACTGAAATATGGAGTAGAATTTATGAAAGTTTTCAGAAGCGGGCATGTGTTCCCGCTCGGTACGCAGGCCCCTGAGCACCTACCGGGGAATCTTCTTACATATTTATGAATTTTCAGTGACGAGTTCAACTGGATTTAATCTCGAAAACGTTAGGTTACCCGAAAAAGCGAAGTAATATTTACTGCTATATATGGATAAGACGTCTTTTTAAGCGTTTTCTCGAGGCTTCGATCGATTATTTCGCGACGAATCTTAAAATATTAAAGGCTCACGCTACCCGCATAAGTTAGTGCACGCTTTTTTATCACCACTCTGACGGTTGTACGTTTATTTGTCTCCTCACTACAGCCTCAGTTAAGGGGTATAGCGCGAATGAGTAGTAGATGCTCTCAGTCCCATGTCAGTTTTTGTGCCCTAGTCAAAGCACACAGCCACCACAACTTTGATTACCATTTCTTGCATATCCAACCTTTTAAAATATTTTTTACATTAACTCTTCATAGTAGGCCCTGAAAAACTCATTGCCTGTGTCATTTTTTAGGATGATGTGTGGAGGGTTTTTTGAAGATAGGAAGGAGTGAACATGTTGTAGGAAGGTGGAAATATACAGACCGGCAAATCTTTCCACAGCCGGACTGTTGAACTCAAGAACGAGTCATAGAAATGACCCGTTCTCATGTGAATAAATGTCAACCGTATACAAACGCGCGCCAAACCGTGTGTTGGGCGCGCGTTTGGTGTGTTCACTGACTATGAACTGGTGTCGAACGGATCAAAGATGCCAGTTCCTCAGAGCATCTTCCATTAAAATACCGGTAGAATAAGGACGGCATTCCACCTGACGCCGTGTTCTAAAGATTGCGATACGTTTGTTAACGTAGGGGAATCTATCAAACGGACTGCTCATTTCTGCACAGAGTCAAGGGGTTTTTTCAGGTATTTTGGAGCTCCGGACCAAAAGTGGCGTTTCCACCAAGAAAATACTATTTATATGATATTCTCAATTACTCAGCGATAAGATTGCTACTTAATGGTTTTAATGTAATGGTTTCCGTAGATTTTGAAATATGGTGGATGGTTGTGATTTAAAAAAAAAAAGAATTTGCAAGGCATTTTAATTATCGTATTTTCGTATTTTTATTTATTGAATTTTTAAGTGTAATAAACTAACGATCTACATTATATACTTTCAAGCTGCGTGTATTGCGAGAAGCAGTATTGCGAAAACGCCTCAAATTTTTCTGTCCCCTTTTACACATGGAAACTTTTTAAATTAAACGTAATATTTTAAAAACATAAATTTATTCATCAAGTGTACCTCATTCCAAAGAGGAAGAACTCAACATTCATTACCGAGGTGAGAGCTCACCATTTAGATGCCAAACTACACTTATGGCTTACAATATTACCTCATTACGGAATGTTATTGGTTCGGAAAGTTGAATATTGGTGAAAAAATTACAAAAATTATAGCCACAATCACTATATGACTAAGATAGTGTGTTAGGATATGATGTGTTCAACCTGACAAGGTGAATGGAGGGTTTAATATTCGTTAGAGGGTGGGGTAATGCGTTGTGGAAATTATGCAGTACATATAGTTGACGGAGAATTTTTGAGCTCTCCAGCCGGAGTCTATCGACCCATCATCGCCTTGTACCCTATTGGGAGAGATGGATCCACACGTCTGCCACTCCTGCATGTACTGACCCACAGATGCCTTTTTCTTACCCAGAACTTCTTCTCTTTCCTTTCCATAAAGAGACCCTCTACACAGCATCCCCAAAGATAGGCCCCGAGGGAAATTATTTTGCTCATGTATGGAGTGAATGTAAAAAAATGGAGCGTAATAAATGAAAAAATAAGAAAATGCAGAGACATATTGTGAAATCTGGGAGTCGAACCCAGGACCTCTTTCTTACTGGGACAACGTTCTACCGCTGAACTAATGAGACCAGTTTATTTTGCGTCATTTTTATCGATATCATGTTTAAAATTTAAGACTTACCAATATTACCCACAACGGATTGCCATATTATTGGCTGCTATCTTTTTGTATGACTGCACTGTTCTACCCGAATATATTTGCAATCTAGATAGAGTCTCGGATATACCTAGCCGATTTTTATTTATATGTGACATCTATTGACTTTTTCTGTAAGTGTAGAAAGAATATTCAATTTATTGGAGCTTATAAACATAGGTACTGGGTTCGATTCCCAGATGCGAGTAATACCTTTTTTTATTTTTTTTGTCTTTTTAAACTTCAATAAATTATTCCCAAAATAGAATGACATATTTCTGCCAGTTATTTAGATCCATAACTTGAAACACCTAACTCTATGAAACGAACTTAAAAATTGTTTACTTGAAATTACTTTCAATTACGTGAAAGAAATGTATTTTAGAACAGTTTTGGACTTTTTGTTACCGGAACCTTAAAAGCTATTTCAGTTTTTCTTCTTACAAGAATTTTTATAGTTCTACCTGTTTACCAGAAAAATTCCAGCCGGTAGGTTTAAATGAATTGCTTGTAAAATTAAGTTAGTGTATCAGACGAGCGTAAAACTTCCTATAAAAGTTTCCCTTTAACTGTGTTAAACGATCCACGTTTCCCACTTGCCTAAAACCTGCTTAAGATTCGTCTATTGAAAGTACTTGAAACTCATTTCAGTAAAAAATAACACATTTCGTTAGAAACCAAATCATTTCCAAGGTACTGGTCTCCTTAAACTTCAAGATTTGCCTCAATTTTATAAAGTAAAGATTTTTTATTTGCAGTAATATTGGTAAGTATTAGTTTTAATAGTTGAACCGACCATAACTCAAAGTTACAAACCATTACTGAAGGCCATTGTTAACGTCAGGTTTAAAATTAAATATTAATTACTAGGTTTTCGCAGCTCAGATCATCTCTCCATGCAAGGAAGCCAATGAACCACGAAAAGATTTTTAAACAATATTACATCATTTAATTAACGCTCTTTGAAAACATTACCGAGAATAACAGCACGGAAAACGGTAAAAAAAATCTCCCCGAGAAAGAAGACGTAAACAAATAATAGGTAATCAAAATATTAATATAATCCCTATGCTGCCTTAAATAAAAAAAATCTAATATAAACATAACGATTCAGATGTTAAATACGTGAATATTGACCTGGTGAGAGACCATATTTCCGAAACGAAATGTTGCTAGAAATGGCTTTAGTCGTATTTGGGAACCATATCTAAATAGCCAAGTACTTACTCACCTTTCTGTTCCCAATTATTTCCTTCCCCTCTCCACTATCTCCAGCCTCACAACATAACCCCAATCGAGGATATGCAATAGTCGCGCTGGCTCCAGACAGTTGCGGTATTAAAATTAAAAAAAGCGAAAAGGTTCTTTACAAGAATACAAAAAAAAATGTCTATTATAAATAATAATAATAATTGGATGATTTTTATAGCGCCGTTTTTTTGAAAAATCACCTTAAGGGCACTGTACAAACATTAGCTCCTTACTTACTATAAAATTAGTGTAAAAAATAAAATCTATTCAATTAAATTCTAGAAACTATTGGTTCTGAGAAAATTACTCATTAGGGACTGTTCATTAAATCATTCTGATTATTTAAGAGAAAAGGAGGATCGATAGCCTACCGTTCTTCGTAATCTCAGGTAAATATCTTAAAGGGAGATAATGGGGGAAAAAAATGTGATAAAATTGTGCTTACTTTTTGTTGTTGTAGTTTGCTTCTTCTTCGTATGGTGGAGGTGAGTTGGTGGAGGTCATAGCGGGATGCTGAGGTTATTCAACGACTTGCTATAGGGAAACTGATGAAGGGGACATTCTTCCACGATGTGTTCTTTTATGTGAATGTGTCCGGAAATAGTTCGGGATACTTTAGTATGGTGTAGTAAAAATGAAATTTGGAATAATCCAGCTATAAAGCAGATTGGCTTAATATCTATATAATTTGAACTCACTAACAAAGTAATTGTAATTAGAAAATACGCACGTACTACCAAATAATAAAATAAAATAATAATAAAAGTAAGTTGCCAATATGCCTTCACCGCCGACAAGAAACACGTTTTCAGATTGCCAAACAAAAAAGGACCACCAACTTACTGTTGTCACATTATGAAGAAAAGAAACTGAATACCAATAAGTATGGTGTCAAGATAACAAGTTGCAACTAAACATAAGCAAATGTAAAATTATGAGGTTTTACCGAAAAATCAATCCAATAATTTTTGATTATTCCGTTAGTAATATTTCATTAGTTTTTCTTGGAAATTAATGACTTGGGTATATGGTTTGATAAGAAACTCAATTTTATTAAGCATATAGAAAGCATATCTAATAAAGTTTTGAAAATACTGGGCTTTATTTTAAGAGTATCAAGTGACTTCAATAATATCAATACTATAAAACCATTGTATATGTCACTAGTGAGGAGTCTAATCGAATACAATTTCACAGTTTGGTCTCCGAAATATGAAGTCCTTTAAAATTCTATTGAAATAATCCAACGTAAATTCTTAAGATACGTAAATTTAGAATGGGTATTCCGAGAGAATGCAATGACAACGATTATCTACTTTATTAATTAAATTTTGTAAAATTATCTGAACGTAGAATTAATTGCGATTTAACATGTTTGTTTAAGATGGTTAATTCAATGTTTTATACCCTTGAACTCCTATATTTGATTGCTTTTCATGTACCTGATAGGACAAGACAGTACCTAACATTTTATTGTAACAATTTAACTTCAGCGTCGCAATATTATTCCCCTATGCGACGGATTCAACATCTGGGGAACAAATACTTCGATGTTGTTAACATATTTGGCACATTAATGTTACAGTATAAGCGTTAATGTTACGGTTTGTTTTCATCGAATAGAGCTAGGTTATTTGAAATAATTTAACTCTGGATAAAACCGTCAAATTAGGTTGTTTATTTTTATTATCTGTTATAATACATATGTACTTTTTCAATATTATTTGTAAATGTCCACGTAAAAGCCTGTAATGGGCGTAAATAAAAAATAAATTAAAAAAAAACAAATCTAATAATAACCCCTCTCTATCTGATAAATATAAAATAATACATTTAGATAAACTACAAAAAGTAGTTTATCGGGAGTTTTTGGACTGTATTTTTTCTTTTGTAAAATTAATTGAATAAAATATAAAAAATAAATAATGGTGCACATCGTACACGCTGACGAAAAAAAAATCGTTAAATACAATAAATATAAAAGTTGTTAATCATATGTCGCTTAATATCTTGACCAAGCCCATCACTTAATTGTGTTCAATAGACCCAATATATATGAGCCGAGTCTAGCGGATGATATGAGACAATGCGATTCTCATAAAAGCGACCCACGTTTGAACTTTAACATTCGGACAGTTGTCACTAAGGGCCAATCCCAGACAAAAGAAAAGTTCATTACTAAATAATTCGATCACGTATTGGAAAAATGGGAATCAAAAAATCTCTCATTTTTCTGGAAGATATTATTTGTAATCAATATGTTTTTCTACAAGACTGCGAAAAAACAGTACTAAATTGGTCTATCTGAGAAATAAGGTATACTTTTTGTTGTAAATAATGATAATTAAAGTCGTCAGTATGAAGCTATCAATTTTCGGTTATCCATTATAATGAAATGAAACATTAAAACTTTGTTTTGAACACTTTTTATTTTTACCCCTACCGGTTTCGGAACAACAGTTCGATCATCAGGGCAAAATATATACTAAATTACCAATACTGCAAAATTATGGCGGAACATATATATTAGGTGTCAAAGTAGGGGTGGAAGCGTGACTAGGGATTAGTAAATAGTGGGGAAAGAGATACAGATTGTGGGAAACTGATTATTATTATTATTTATTTTTTTATATGAATACCGCACAAGAGTCCCAAACTGCTCCCAACCGTCTGGAGCCAGTGAGACTATGGCATTCCCAATTGGGGAATATTGTGAGGCTGAAGGTATTGGGGAGGGGAAGGAGAAGGGGGAGAGGAAGGTGGGGGAAAAAGGGGAAATGGAGAAATACCTGGCTATTCAGATCTGGTCACCAAACACGGCTAAAAAGCCATTTCAAGCAACGTTTCAATTCTGAATGGTGGTCTTTCACCAGGGCGATACTGAGAGTATCTTCCACTCGGGAACGTGCGCAAATATACCATATATTATTTTTATATGAATTAATTGTGAAACCACACAAATTAATGAAATAAAAATTACTTGCGCACGCCGGGATTTGAACCCGCGACCTTCGGGTTCGTAGTCGAGAGCCTTACCCCTCGACCATGGAGGCCGTCATTATTAAGGCGATGCAATGTAAAGTAATGGAAAATCATGTGTTTTCGGTTTGAGAATTTAATGGCCTAGAAATATCATAGATTATTTAATTAAATACTGCAAGTAGAACACACCTTGGCCTTTCGTTTAATCGGGAATTTTTTTGGTGTGTCTTTTTATAAGCCTAGAAAAAAATAATGCATTAGACATTAAAAAAATGTTTAAAGCGCAAACTGTCCTACTTACGAACCCCTTTTCCGATATTGTCGTATTCTTCATTGTGGTAAATTAAGTTTTTTAGAATATAACCGTAAAAAAATTTAATAATTATGTCTGAGCTTTACAGAATAGAATAAAACACGCATTTTGGTGATGGTTTTTTTTTGCGTAAATAGAAACATGCGGCCGGTGTTAAGCGGGAATTTCAACCTTGTCGCCACCACGCGTGATTTCGTTGGAATTTTAACCGGTGGATCGCCTTAAGGGTTTTATTCATTAGATTAATTCTAAATTATTTAAGCGTTTATCTTTACTATTAACGTGAAGAATATTAATCCCTGTATTTTTATCAAAATGAATGTTTGAAATAATATGATCAGCGAATTCATAGAAAAATATCAATTTTCAGACATCTTATATGTTCTTTGATTCAAATGTCGAAATTACGGCTTGTTTTTCCGATATAAACAGTCGTTACAATTTAGTTTATATACACCGGAGTGAGTCAATTTATGGTCTTTACCTTTAGTGTTTCTAAGTATTGTTAGTACATATTTTGGCTTGATGATGGAACAGTTGTTCAAAAACCGGTAACCGTAAAAAATAAAAAAGTGGTTAAAACAAAGTTTTATAAATTATAATTAAACTCTGCCAAATTTTCTTACGAAACAGTAACATTGCGATGTGACATTATAATTCAAACAAAATAATAACATTGCTTACATCACTTTTAATTGTCTTCTTCGGGGCAGTTTAATACTAAACAATGCTATATGCAATCAGAATAAAAAATCGATTATATATCAATAACTTACATTACATATTATTACTTTTTTTTTTTAATAATACAAATATAGCAATTTATAAAAAAAATGACTGCTCAGCTATACACCCTGGAGCCAGCTTGCAGCTGGTTTTCAGTAGTGCCTCTAGAAATTAGATAGAAGATTAAAACAGTTACATTTAAACAAAATAAAATAAATAGAAATAAAAATAAAAACACATCTGTTATAGATTGAGACAGGAGAGAGCAGGTATCGGACTGGGAAGGGAGTGTTCTGTGTCAATAAATTGGGAACATTTTTAATTATGTTTATTTAGGTTAATGTTGGTCACCCGGCGTCACCTACCCCAGCTTCGGCAGACATTCGCGCGTTCAAGGGTCGCATAAAACAGCAGGAAAACGGTTGAAAATGACACGACAACGATTCGCACGAGCGGTAGGGAAAACCGGGTGAAAAGAATATGAAAAGCTGCATCATCCGAAAGCGAAAGACGACGATGTTTGAATTATACTACTATGAAGGAGCTACGAGAGTAGCGAAACCCGGTCGGTAATAAGAATAAAAAAAAAGGTGATAAACAACGTGATTGTTATATTTTAAATTATAATTAAAATCGTTTAATTAATCAATAAGCCATAATGCTGTTTCTTCTACGTGTATATAGATAGGACGAAATGCCACACACATCTGTTCTTCTAAGAAGATGTCTACATTTTCTTGATTAAATCACTTACAAACGGTTCAATTTTGTGGAACTGACTTTTTAGAGGGACAAACATTGCCGGATTACGAACAACCATTTTTTTTTAACTTGAAGAATTATATTATAACTATCAGATTAACAGACGCTGCTGCGGGATTTTGATACATTTTTGATATTGCACTCCCCAGCACTGATAAAACAGAACAGTTGTGAACACACGTAAAAAGGACACAGTATGTTCATCGTGGTACGAATTGAATTGACTCTTTTGGCTATGGAGAGAAATTACTATTTCTAATATTCGTGTCTACATGGCGATTAACATAGGACTCTAGGACATTAATACTGTAAGATAATATTACATTATCGGCATGCTTTTAAAACCTCCCTATTGACAATGCTGCCATGGTTTTCATTATGTCACAATTAAATTATTGGATTTGAGAAACGAAACTACTGAGATAAAAATCTTGCTACGCGGTGAACTTTGTTACGTGTATAATTATAATGAATGCTTGACAACTCGTTCAGACTTGTTCCTGGAACCAAGAGCAGCCGAATATCCAATGATAAAACCCTGGTGAACTTGAACTTGAATCAAAGGGACCGGGTTGTTGTGAAAAGGAATAAGGTAAAATGGGAGATAGCACATACAGTACTCACGGGAGTTATGCAAACCGTCTCCGTATCAATAAATAAATAAAATAATTCGTAACAGCATTTTCTGCAGAAGGTTTTGAACATCTCTGGCATAGATTATTCGTAGTAATTAGTTAGATGGGGACTTAAAATTATACAGAATCCTTGAGGTATTTTTTCACAAACACGGCACTATACAAACCGTCCAAATTTTATTATTATTGCGTTTAAGAGGAACGGCTGCGCGGCCTGTTTCATACAAAACTTAATTTGTATTTGAGGTAAAAATACTCACCTAAACCTAATGACATTTTTTATTAAAGGTTTAGTAAATATCTAATACGTATGAGAATCATTTTATTAATTTTTGTTTTACATTATGAAATATAGGCCATTAAAGGAATTGATTTTTCGAGATTTTAGATGTATCTTTAATAATTATTTGGGGAGTAATTAATGGTGATTTAAAAAAAGTTTTACCTGATCTACTTAGAGGAGATAATGAAACATGAAATAAAAAAATAAAAATAAGCATTATGGTGGACTTTAAATTAAATTAAAAACGACCGATTTACGTTGGAACACAAATTTGCCGCATATAATTTAAAATATCGACCCGAAAAAACATTTTTTTTTTAAATGTTTTTGTTTTTACATTTTTAGTTACGTAAACATATTTACATAGCAAATCGACAATTAAAAAAAAGATAAACCCGCAAATAATTTTCTAAGTTTCCTCTAAAATTTGAAAATTGATTTTTTTCATGGCTTATATACAACAAAAATAAATAAAATACTTCTCATACGTACTGGATATTTACTAAACCTTTAATAAAAAAAATAAAAAATTCAGTTGGGTGTTTAGGCCTCAAATCTGAAATTAAGTAATGTATGAAACAGGCAGCACTGCCGGTCCTCTTAATAATTAAAAAAAACACAGTAGCTTCGTTCGTCAAAAAGGCAAAATAAAGTGAAAAAACTCAGGCGGTGTATTCAAGCCTTTCCATCATTGTTCAAGTATTAATTGAATTACTAAACTTGCTAGTTGGGAGCGGCTCAGTGCATTGCGCGGCTCAATCTTGACGATCTATTAAAATTTACCAATCACGTGAAATCATTTATCCCTTAATATGTCCTCAACGAGCATAATAAAAAAATAAAAATTAATAGGAAATACTTAATGTAACTCACTTTTAATATATAAATATCCACATGTTTCAAAAGTGCAGCTTCCCTCATCAAGATACACAGTATATTGGGAAATAACGACAAAAAAAATTCCTACATAAATTTATTATTTAATATTTTACAATAATTTTTTCAATCATTTTTAGTTCTTATTAATTGCTTATCTGCGTTTATAATTTATTGGTAATTTTTGTTTTTGTTCGTAATTTGTCTATACTTAAGTTATTATTTGTCCATGTTTATTATTTGTATATTTTTGTCATTATTTCTCAGTATTGTGTGTATCCGGATGAGGGAAGCTTTCCTTCCGAAGCATGACGATATTTATATATAATTTAGTCGTTTCCACAAAATATTTCCAACTCATTTTATCTTAAATTACACCACAAAGTGATTTTACATTAATTGAAGAAATAAAAAATTAAATCATTTCTAGCTTTTCTTAAGAAATTATTCCTTTTCGCTGGACGATATTTGAGTAAAATATTGTTACTCGGAGAAAATAGAGACGTGAAACGTTAAAACTAGACAATAGGCGTTCATTTTACTATACATTCTTTGTAATTTATTGTTTTCTCCCGATGAACTTCAAATACACTGTCTTGTGTTGAATTTTATAATTTTTTTTACTAATAATAATTTTTTTTAATAATAATTACGACCATGTATTCTTATGTTATTGTTCTCTAAATTAGAAACTTCTAAAAATAATTTAAATATTTTCACAATGAACTTGCATTTGTTTAAGCCAAGTCGCGTAAACAGATTAAACATTTTGTTTGGAAAGAGGCAGTTACATTTGAATAATTAGAAATGTGAACTGAAATTAATGAAATAGATAAAATTGAGTCTAACATTCATGAGTATCTTAAAATGATAGTTATAATTTGCATTATTATTATGAGGGCTGTTAGGGGAGGAAAAAAGGTCGAAAAGAGGAGAAGTCGGAAAAGACGAAAAACCCCACGATGGAAGCCGGTGCTAGGGGCGCTGAAAGGAGGGAAGTGGGGAAAGTAGAGTTGGTGTAAAGACAAGCAGTGCAACTAACCCAGAGATCGTATTCAGGACTGGATATATAGGCCCAGGTATGTTTAACTGTCTAAAATGAGTAAGTTTCTTTCATTTATTTGTAATAGTTTATGAATCGGCGTTTTTATTTTTGGTGAACTTAAGATCATTTAACCAGTTTTTTAACATTAATTGTTAATGTGTTTTTAATTAGCCAATTGTTTAATATATTGAGATCGAGTTGAGATTTTTCTAATAAAATTTCTAGGTTTTCGCCAAAGTAAAATATTGCTGTGTCATCTGCGTACAAGAATACTTCACCATTTAGATTTAATTTACATACATCATTTATATATATTTGGAATAAAATTGGTCCCAGTATGGAACCTTCAGGAACTCCATAGATAATGCTATTGAGTTGACTGTTTTTATGTCCTATGCTAACATATTGTTTTCTGATATTTAGGTATGATTTGATAAGTTTAAGAGCAGGACCAGTTACATCTATTTTTCTCTATATTTTTAACCAATGTTTCATGACTCACGGTGTCGAAGGCTTTTTGGAGGTCTACTAGAATTGCTATCACATAATTTCCATTATCTATGTTGGTTCTAAGTTTATTTATGAGGTCATTAGATGCAAAAATAGTGTTTGACTTTTTCTAAAACCGTATTGTTTAGCATATAAAAATGTTTTTTCATTTTTCAAAGTTATTTAAACTATTGTGTATTATTACCCTTTCGTATATTTTTGATAAAATCGGTAGGACAGATATGGGCCCGTAAATGAAAGTTTGAGTTTTTGAAGCATCTTTATTTATTGGAATAACCCTAGCGATTTTGCAGCTATCTGGAAATTGAAGCTCAGGTTGATCAGTTTAGTTAGTATAGGTGTTATAAGCGGGGCAAGTTTTTGTACTATTGTGCCTTTTAGTTTGTCATGTCCAGCACTCGCGTTTGATTTTAGGGATTTCATTATAGCTAATATTTCTAGCTCAGTTGTGGGTTGCATATATATTGATTCTTCACGTTCATGTTTAAATGTGATATTGTCGTCAATATTACAAAAGTATTGTTGAAGTTTTTTTCATATCTTGGTATCTTTCGTGATTATTTTTTCACCCATAATTAATTTTTTACAAGGTTTGTTTAAAGAGTTTGTTGGGTTTTTAATGATACTATTTATAACGTTGCAAGTTTTTTTGGTATTTTTCTCACAATTTTCAAATAAGCCACCGTCGTGTTGTTTTTTTGGTTATAGTTTTTTTTGCAGTTATGTGTTTCGTATCTAAGTATAATCTGTTTTCAGTAATAGGTTACTAGGTTGTTTTTTTAATTTTTAAATGCCGTGTATATTTTTTTTCAATCATTTTTAATAACTCTTTTGTTATCCATTCCGGAAGACACGTTTTCTTTGTTTTTACCTTTATGGAACTGTAATAATTGATTTTGTTTATTAGGTAGTTTACAAAGTGTTTGTAATTCGATGATGAGTCTTCATTACTTTTTATAGAAAAACGATTCTGACGGTTAGTACCGATGGCTATTTTAGAATGATAGTACTTATTATTATTTATAATTATATGTTTTCAAAGTATTTACCAGTTCCATACAATAAAAATTCTAAATCCCCACCATGCACTTGATTAAAAATACCACAATTATTTTAGATTCAAACTGTAACAACTACAAAAATCCATTGAAAAATAATAGGCTAGCACTCAAAAATGCAATACCACGTTGGAGGTTGCTTACTCAAGTACTGCCACAAATTATTTAGATGTAACTTTTATACTGGTAGTTAGGAAAATGTATAAGGTTTCTAAGGACAAAAATCTTCAAACTGTTTTCTTTAAATCTTAATAAATACATCCAAAAATATCTGAAAATCGGTGCGGTTTGAAAACCAGTGAAAAATTTTTTAACGTTTAACCCAAAATTCCAATACGCATTTCATATAAAATTTAAAAGATTAATATTTTAGGAATAATGTCTTTTGAAACCTTACGTAATTTCCTAATTACCCGTATAGTTTTTACAGATAAATCATTCATAATATTTCTTGAATTAGCAACCTGCAACGGTTGGGTGCTGACGGTTAATAATAGAATTAAAAAAAAAAGAGTTTATAATTTTATAAAAATATTTTTTTTTAGAAATCCGAGAAATTCATTAATGCTATGCAAAAAATATATGTGCAGTAGAAGATTAAACCTGCCCAAAATCATGTTTCCTAATTATCTCCTCTAACTATGTTTTTTGAGTTGCTACACTTTGGAACTGGGACATTGATTTATACAGGAATATACAATTGAACTTGTAACCTTTAACACCATCGCGGGTTTAAATTGTGCTGGGAAAAGCAATTGCATATTCAACATGTGGTGAATAAGTAAATAAACTTGGCTTTACTATTAACAAAGCAATAGGACTTTAATGATGGGTTACCTTGGCCTACATACACCACTTTGGAGGCAGAAAACTTTACAGGTAGGGAGCCCGTCTCACATAGTATCACAAACACAACGGAAGATTTAATTAAAAAAAAAAAGTTGATCCTTATTTCATGAGCCATGATACCCAAGCCACACATTGCGTAAAAATAGGCATGTTTTATGTAAATAAGTTTAGTGATATCTCAGTGTCCGTCCGCTGAAAGACCGCCATTCAAAAGTGAAACGTTGCTTGAAATGCCTTATGGCATATTTCGAGACCACATCTGTATTTGAAAGAAATTCGCGTTGTATAATAATAGTTCCTTATTCCCGAATGTATGCAAGGGTAGAGTAATAGAATACGTTTCATAAGCGACAGAACACATATAACACTATAATAATATAAAAATAAATAATCATACATAAATAAAAAGAGTTTCATTAATGTAAAACGCTGAGTAGCAAAAAATACATTTAATATGGATATTTGACGGTCTCTCGAGGGCCATTATGGGGGACTCCATCCAGGCAGCCATGCCAGTAATGATGATACTCTTGGATTAAGATTCCCATGCGATGGCGGTGAAGTGCCCTGAAAGAATGCACTCGTCCCTCCAGGAACATTTCTGTAGCGCTGCAGTATCTTCGTGGGCTTCCTCCTAGTAGTTGGTGATATGATTTATTATAGCTGACTTTTAGCTTATGCCATTGGGATACAGTGTAGTCTACCCACATTTCTGTAGGGCTGCAGTATCTTCGTGGGCTTCCTCCTAGTAGTTGGTGATATGATTTATTATAGGTGACTTTTAGCTTATGCCATTGGGATACAGGGTAGTCTATGCTGCAGTATCTTCGTGGGCTTCCTCCTAGTAGTTGGTGATATGATTTATTATAGCTGACTTTTAGCTTATGCCATTGGGATACAGTGTAGTCTACCCACATTTCTGTAGGGCTGCAGTATCTTCGTGGGCTTCCTCCTAGTAGTTGGTGATATGATTTATTATAGGTGACTTTTAGCTTATGCCATTGGGATACAGGGTAGTCTATGCTGCAGTATCTTCGTGGGCTTCCTCCTAGTAGTTGGTGATATGATTTATTATAGGTGACTTTTAGCTTATGCCATTGGGATACAGGGTAGTCTACCCACATTTGTGATGTATATTGAGATGTGCAGAATGCGTAAAAGTATTCTTTTGGTGTTTGTGCTGCTGTGTGAAAATGCCTTGAAAGCATATCTGCTCTAATGGATATCGCTTTTATTTGTTTCTCCATATCTTCAACGTCTTTCAGCTCGCCTGTGATAATATGCTATTGCCAGTTACTTTTTCACCTTCAACTCAGTCCCTTCCACTCCCTTCAGCATCACAGTTGGGCAATAATATCGCAATTGGGACTCTTCTGCAGTAATCACATCCCCGCTTCCCTTTATTCCATATTTTTTCGCTAATTAAGATAATTTTGCAGTTTATTGTATAGTGGATTTTTTGTACAGGTAGTTTTTTTACATTTAATAGATGGTTCATAGCCCGGTGAGTAGGACGATCGATTAACAATGGAACGGAACAATTTCTTTACTCACGGCAGGTATCGACTAATAACGTACTGTGGACAAGTTTTATATACAAAATGTCTCTCATGTATTTTTGTTTTTATTTATCGTTGTTAATGGGAAAATACCTTCCATGTGTCAAAAATACTATACGAGTATGTTCTGGAGGAGTTACGGACTGTTTTTTAAATGATAAAAAAAATTGTTATAGATGCACCAATGTATGTTTTCAAATAAAAACCCAACAACTTGAAGTACAAATTACATTTGTTGCGATTTTTTCATAAATTCAATCATATGGGAGGTATTTTCCCGTTGACTACATTATGTTGTTTAGTGAAAAAAACATTAAATTACCGATAATTGTTTTTTCCTCCATTCAATTTATTTTTACATTATTTATTTAGCATAAAGCGCACTTGAGGTGAATATTCACAATGCTACGCTATATAAAATATTTTTATTATTAATAATATTATGAACATAACTTGTAAAAAGAACTTTTTACAATAGGTAAAATGATACAATAACAATTGTGTATTTTTGATTTTTTTTTTTACTTACCTTGTTTGATTTAGACGTCATTGTAACACGGACTTTCCTGTTGACTGGGAGCTGTGTTCCTTCTCTTTCTCTCTTGAGCGAATCAATACGGATATAAAAGTGTCTTCTACAAAACACAACAGTTCTTATATCGCGCCAGTTATGTGAACTGAGTCAACTTATCGGCAACTGGGGCCTGGTTAAATAAGGGGGGTATTAAAACTTCATAAAAGCAATTCACGCAATAAGCAGGCAATACTTTATCAATATGTATCTTACCATGCAGTCTTTTTCTCTTTTTCATGTCAATTCACTTTTTTTATTAATATCGATTTTTTAATATGTTTAGTCGTGATTCAAACTTTGAACGTCAATATCTCAGTTTCATGAAATGGCAGATGGAACCATGTTGTTCCAAGTCCAATATGTGTATTTACATGGTTTATTATTATTATTATTGTTGTTGTTTTTTTTTTAATTTACATTTTATTTCAGTACAATTTTTATTTTTATTGTATTCTTTACATTTATTTTTACTGCCCGTAAACGGGAAGTTCTTCCTAGTTAGACATTTTATAAAAAAATGCACTATATGTATCCATTCTAAATTAAAATAAATATTATAATTTCTTTGAACGATTGGTATTCACTTTGCGATGTCAATTATTGAAATAAATAACTTGTCTTGAATAGAATTATACAGTTTTATTTATTTGCATCTTTTTTTGATACAGCACTTTGTATTGTACTATAAATGTACTTTTTTTCTATACAATGTCGGATTATGTATTACGCAAACCAAACAGCTGCACTGAAATACCAACCGTGTATCATAAATTTTTTGCCAACTTCAAAAAAATGCCTTTCCTGGTGCACTTGTTTTGGTGACAATGTGATCGCCTCTATGTAAAGTAGCATTGTAGTATTATACTGAATTATACTTCAATCGGTGTGAAATAAAATTCAAATTCAAAGGCCCCGAGGTGTGGCAATATTTCGTACTTCGTCTTCCATCAATTTTACATTGGTTTTTAATTAGGTAATCCTGTGTCTTTTGTTTTTTGTAATTTTAAGTTATTGAGTTTATTTAAGTAAAATGATAAGGTGGAATTAATATCATCGATAATATTCTTAATAATCGTGTTATAATAAATTGTAACATTCTACAAAAAAAAAGTAAAAATTCGTTCAAAGATGAACCATTCATTTCATCAAAATGGAGAAAAATTAAGAGGAACGGCTGGGCGGCCTGTTTTATACGAAACTTAATTTTGGATTTGAGGTCAAAATACTCACCTAAACCTAATGATCTTTTTTTTTTCATCAAAAAGTATAGTAAATATCTAGTACGGATAAGAAATAATTTATGTATTAATATTTTTTTTACATTATGAAATATCGATTTTTCGCGATTTTAGAGGCACCTTTAAAAATTATTTGGGGGCTAACGGTGATGTAAAACAAAATTTTTTACTTTTCATAAATAATGAAATGTAAAATAAAAAAAATTAAAAAAAAATTAAAATAAGCATTATGGTGGACTTTAAATTAAATTAAAAACGACAAATTTGCCGTAGATAATTTAAAATAACCATCCGAAAAAAGTTTTTTTTAATGCTTTGTATACGTAATCATATTGTATACGTAATAATAATACGTAATCATATTTAAAATAAAATTTATTTAAAAAAATACAATAAACCCGCAAATAATCGCAAGTTGCCTCTAAAATTATCAAAGTTTTTTTGTTCATGGCCCATACTTCATATTTTAAACAAAAATAAATAAAATACTTACTAGATTTACTAAATCTTTAATTAAAAAAATATTTATATCACACAGTTTGGATGGGTATTTTGGCCTCAAATCAAAAATTAAACTATGTATGAAACAGGCAGCGCAGCCGTTCGTCTTAAGATGATCTCCTTTGAAGCTTATATAAATTTTTATGGAGTTACAAGTTGTTTATCATTGGGAGGGGTCTGTATTCTCATACGAAGTTTTTTTTTTCTGTAAAAAATGTCATTCAATATTTTAACGTATTTGTTCGTACGTGAGCCTGAATGCACAACCGACTCGTACAGTAGTCATTTAATATTGCGGTAACAGTCCGGTAGCCGGTGCATGTTTCACCTTATTGAAATAGCCGGTCGGTCGCCGGGAGGCGTATTTACAAAACCTATACCGGTTCAACCTCGGCGAGGGCTGAAATAGAGTAGGTTTTTTTAAGCGCTAAATGGCGTACAAAACCTATACCAGTTCAACCCCAGCTTGATTCTTTAATAATTATTACCCGTAAGACTGAATATTATTGTTTCTGAACACTTGATTGCACAGATAATGAAATATTATTGTTTTTTGTTTGTTTGTAAATGCAGTATGTATGTGTTATCCGGATAATATTACATATGTTTTAGTGGCATACTTTATTGACTAATACTTTACAGGTTTTGTTAATGATTCAGCGCTTACAAAACCTACTTGAGTTCAGCCCCCGCCGTGGTTCAACTAGTATAGGTTTTGTAAATACGCCGCCGGGAGGATAAACCAGCATGTGTGTCTCTGCGTTAAATCACATACTAAGATACGTCTTCTTCCCCTTATCTTCATAGCAGGCCCAGCCTCTCCTCGCACAGTCTCTGGAGTTGCTTCTCCCACCAGCATCCCACTGGACGTCTTACCCCTGGATTACAACTCAGAATTATCAGCGGAATTCAATCTTCGTGCTAAATCGGTTTGTGGAATACAAAGCAGCACAATGATTTTTATCGTTTTTACAGTTTGATGTTAAAATTTTCATGTCACAGCATAAACTAATGTAGTAAAAATTAATTATAAAATCGCGGTAACTTAAAAAAAAAGAAAAAAAAACATGGTTTAAAAAAGCATAATGTAAAAAAAACACCATGTTAGCGATAATTAAAAAAAAAATATCCGGTTTAAAAGCAGTTGAATTAATCAAGTTATCCCTAAGTATGCGTTATTTTACGGCCGTTCTTACAAGAGCTATGATTCTTGAGTGAGCGACCTTCAAATGCCTTTATTTTGAATTCACCAGGGGAGCAATAGCAAATCGAAAGAAAATAATTTTTGTCATCATATCACATCCAAACAAATGTGATGGGTTTATAGAAAAGTGGACCGTGTATCTGTCATACAGGGTTACCTAAATTGTTTGGGTATATTCCGTCTTTTCAGCAAATATTCTATACCATTCCTTACCATGAAAGGAAAAACATTACATAATAACATAATGATGCATCAGCGCTTTTGGAAAAGCTTTCAGAGATGGAAAGTTTTTCAAAAACATCTGCCGGATTTCGCACAAAATTTGACATAAATTTACGTACAGAGCTGTGATACTTTATCTTTCTTTTGTTGTGGGAGGAAGAACAATTAAATTTTATCTTCTCTTCTCATCAACCAGGCGAAACCTTGGAAGTCTTGTCATAAGTTGGAATTCAGTATTGTTGCAAAGTTATTGGGATTCCAGGAAAAAAATTACTGAAGGTTTGTACGGAAGTTAGAACGTGTTTGAAACTTTTGCCAAGATTATTATCGCTAATGAATGCTCAATAAAACAAATTATTGGCAGATTTTCCTTAATACTTTCTCACGTTTAATAATTTTCTAACACAACCTATTTAATAGATTGTTCTAATTAATGTATCAGCAATAACGATTTATACATCACTTCCTAATACGAAATTATACATTATTTAAAGAAAACTCTTTTTCACTAACTCCATAAAAATAATTATGTACTTACCGATATGAGCATAATTATAGAATTATGTATTAATCGGTATAATATATGAGATAATTGTAAGAAATTCATTTTAGTGTAGATAAATTTTTGCTAGCTAACAGATACTTTAAACATATTTTATTAATTATTTTAAAGTAGATCATATTATAATCATTTAGAGGGAATATGCATAACACGTTAAATAAACGTTATTTATATTAACTGAGGACGGTGGTAACAGAAAACAATTTATCTCATTATAATTGATTAATTAGTTCAAGGCTATTACCAATAGGAATAAGAATTTCTTTTGAATATTCGTGTAGATCGAATTCCCAAACTTTTGTAACGCACACACCGCAATTCGTAAGTTGTAGGTAAGATAAAAGTGTATTTATTTGGTTTGTGGATTCGGGCAACTTGTGGGTTCGCCCGGGGGTGGGGTTGAGATAGCGGGTGGAGGGTGACAGGGGCGGAGAGTGGGGTTGGGAGGCAGACACCACGAGACGTTGGGGGCGACGGTCGCTCAGGAACAGCGCGCCAGAGCCGCGCGGTGTGGCGTCGCTCCTCTCCGCTGCTACGGCGTTACGGGTGGTTCAGATGTATCTTAAATATTTTATTATAAATGATTAAATATAATTTAATTACAATGTTTTTGTTTTTAAACAAAATAATAAACTGATCGATCCTTTCTTAAATGGCATATTTATATCATGAATTCTGTTTTTTCTTAAAAGTTTTTTTTTTAAATTTTAGTGAACTTTGGGAACAAAACTGTGAAAGCCATTAAAAAAATTGTCCAGCTACCTCGGAAATGGTTGCGATGAAAACAAAAACAAAACATTTGGACGGTCCCAATGTAACTATAGAAACTGTAATATTTCGATTTTCGTTTTATTGTCTTTAAACTAACCAATTTCCCATAAACTCTCCCCCTTTTCAGAGAAAGAGATCGAAAATGCACGATGGTACGCAGTAAGTAGAATCTAACTCTATTTTCACTATCCTGTAAACCTCGCAATATGAAGATTTGACACTTTACGTTGGGACCGTCGATATGTAAAAAGGGGTTACACTGAGTCTAAATTTCAAAATTACATACGCAAATTTCTTACCATGTGTTTTTTTCTAATTTTGATCCAACGAAATACTATTGCCATTGTTCATAAATTCATAATTTAAATATAATTGGAGCGAGATTTTTTCAAAAATAATTCATATTTTGCCAAAATTGGGTCAAAAATCACTAAAAGTCGCCAATTTTTGTACAAAAATATGCTAAAAAAGGCTTTTTATAAATAATTTTAAAAATTAAATAATTTTTAAAGGATTTTTACTCTTACTCCGTATTTAAAGGGAATTCCGCCACGAATTATCGAAATAACAATTTTCTGCAATAAATTGATTTTTTGTTATCATTGAAGAAAGTAACATTAAAATATCATATGAAAATAAAAAGATTTCGAAAACAGGTTGTCTGCCTATCCGGGGCAACGCTCAACCGACTTAGCTAATGATACCAGATTAATTTATGTCATCTTCATCGATGTCATATCTCACATTCAAGATTAATTAATTCTATAATGAAAACTGACAAAATAAAACCATATGTTTGACTTTTAGGTCACCCTGTGTCATACTTCGCATGCCCTACTCGGTGTACGTGATTAACCTCCGCAGTGCTCCCGAGGTTACGGTTTTTCTTTGTACAGAACCAACTCGATGAGAAAATTCATTAGCTACTCGCACATATTGAGAGACCTTACCGTGTTCATCATCGGATGAACTGTTATCGTACAGGTGTGATATTTTGCCTTTACATATATCCTATGTACAGTTTTTCTCCAGAGATTATAGATTATTGAGAATTATCCAATATGACAATGAACATCCGAGAAGAATTTGGTATACCTAGTGTGGTTTTTCCAGATTAATTCCAGTCTCATAATAGAATGTACGGAAGGGCATTAGACATGGACAATCTTCTTCTCCTTCTAGCGTTCTCTCCTGTCGGAGGCTGGCTATCATCAGGGCAATTTTCACCTGCGGGCTGCAGTCCGGAACTGTACTCGTACCAGTCACGCAGATTGGACTCATTTAACTACAGCGTTTTTTCTACTATATAGTTATGCTAAATGTATTGGCATTATTTTCAACCATGGGACGGGTCGTTTTTACGACCCATTAAATGGATAGATATAAATGGAATTGTGACTTTTGCTTATTTTGATTGGAGTTTCTCCAAGGAAAAAAGTGTATTTGTGGATCCTTTCCATAACGTCGAAAAGTCAGGAGACACGTAAAAACCGATCCCAAAATTTTTCCAATGTTGACATTTTCCTTATGATATAGGGTAGCTTTTAAATCATGTTTTTTCTTGTATTTGGCTTTATAATGATCGATGGATTTAGTATTTTTTACGTCAAATAATACTCTACACCAATATCTCAAAATTACCCTCCATATAGTGATTAAATAAAAGACACTTTTCCACTTTTTACTTTTGTCCTTGACCGGTTTCAGCCTGTGACGGCTATCTTCAGACTGGTACATTTTATTCAGGTTTTTTGTACAATCTCTTCAGTGTAGCCGTTTTCTCACATTTCAATATTTAGATTTTCTAGTGTCCCCAATATGACATTACTTAGTGAAGGTAGTCTGAAATTAAATTAAACAAAAAAAGAAGTTTATATAGTAGGTATTTAAAATAAATAAATCATCAAAGTATCACATGAATTAAAGTCATTACCATTATGAAAATGTGTAGAATTATTAGAAGGGATCGGAAGGTCGTGCCTAATGAACACAAATTGGGGAAACTAATTGAAGACACATAACACGCCTTTCTCCTTGGAATGGTTTCTATGGTTTCCTTCATCACTAGGGGAATGTGGGAAAAATCCAAAAATATCTTGATAATCCTGCTAAACCTCAGAGTAAACATTTATGAAAGTACTCAGTAAGTCAAAAAAAATCTACATTTGGTGGATTTTCGTAATATTTAAAAACATATTTTGATAGGTATGCGTAATATTTTTGAAAGTTGATGATTATTAATTAATACTGAACTTAGTTTCATTTACCAATAAAAAACATACAGTGAATGAAACTATGTCATTTATTAATCAACAAAGTTTTTTTTTTAATTTATCGAAGAAAGCAATCACTTTGTGGTTTGACATTATAATTTAAATGTACATTCCTGAAAAAGGTTGAGTCCAATCGAAACCGGTCGAATGCAGAAATATATATAAATAAAATAAAGTGGCTTAAAACAAAAACATATTTTATTTAAATTATTATTTTTAAATACAAAAATAATTTGATACGTAATTAACATACTAGTTGTGTCATATGTAATTCCCGCTGCTGGTGCACACTCTTTTTATTAAAATATGTTGTGAAAATTATTATTGTTTTCACATATTTTTTCTCTTCTTTTGTGTATGTACATGCTTTATGTGATTCGTATGAGGGTGCACTAAACTCCCCACATTCTGGAATAAATAATGAATGTATTTATTTATGTTCATTGAATATATGTAAGACCATTATATAATTAAATAATTAAAAATGTACTTTGTTTACACCACTTTTATAATAATAAATAAATATCTCTACATATTTCGATAGCAATGCTATCATCCTCAGGAATATATCAATACTTTATAAATTTAAATGTATATATATATTCCTGAGGATGATAGCATTGCTATCGAAACATGTAGAGATATTTATTTATTTTTATAAAAGTGGTGTAAACAAAGTACATTTTTAATTATTTAATTAAAAATGACGCCACAAAATTACCAATCGTTTGAAGAAATTATAACATTATATAAAGCTAATTTATTCCAAAATATATTTGTAGGTACGTCAAAGCTTGCAGGATGAGGCGGAAATTAAACGTACATAAATTATACGGCGAAAATTAATTCACTTTAATATTCTTAGTTTTTTTTTGCATTTCATGGGATATTACATGTGGTATTACGATTTTCTTTTAGAAATTTATTAACGTGTAAGTGAAAATAAAACAACAACATTGGGATTATATAAATAAAAGTAACCTTACCATTAATCCTAACCAGTATTAATTGCGTTATAGCTAGTCGGCATATATTAACAACGTGTAATGCGATGTTATGATTACACATCAAGCAAATTTGGTGAGCAACCCGTAAGAACTTAATTCGTGGAAGAGACTATTATTTGGAAACATTATAGATTTAGATCAACGGTTTTGGTCCTTTGTACAGAATTTACGTAAAGGCGCCTTTATTAAAAAAAACAGTGCCACGACACGTGGAGAGTCTAGGCAACCCCCAAGGTAATGCCTTTACTCCTGTCAGTTTCCTTTTGTTGTACTTATGTTGTTGTTTCTTATGATTATAGCTGCTGTATACGATCTCCTAATAATTTAAATAATAATAATTATAATAATAATAAAAAAAATTGCAATAATAATAAAGCTATATTCCAATATCATTATAACAAATAATATAATATTTTAAAAATAAAGAAATAAATCAACATATAGGTTAAAAAAATAATATTAAAAAAAATGAATACCTACATAATAGTTCATAGCAAAATTCCTTTTTTTATATGAATACCGCACAAGAGTCCCAACTGCTCCCAACCGTCTGGAACCAGTGAGACTATTGCATTCCCAATTGGGGAATGTTGTGAGGCAGAAGGTATTGGGGAAGGGAAGGAGAAGTTGAAGATCAAGGTAGGGAAATAGGGATATACCTGGCTATTCAGATGACAAACACGGCTAAAAGCCATTTCAAGCAACGTTTCAATTCTGAATGGTGGTCTTTCACCAGGGCGATACTGAAAGTATAATCTACTCTGGAACGTGCGCAAATACACTATTATTTTTAAATGAATTAATTGTGAAACAACACAAATTAATTAAATAAAATTTTCTTGCGCACGCCGGGATTTGAACCCGCGACCTTAGGATTCGTAGCCTTAACCCCTCGACCATGGAGGCCGTCAAATAGTATAGTAAAGGATTAAAATCCATAGTCCATAGTATAGTAAAGAATTAAAATCACCCTAAAGAGTCAGTTACAGATTAAGTAGTTGCCATAAAGAGAAAATTGGTAGAACAAAAATCTCCATTAAAAAGCGAATTATATTTTCATTTAGAAATTTCACCAATTCAATCCAAAAAAGATGTTGTCATGTTTTAAATACACGCAGTGGAGTCTTACATTGAAAATGCCTTTACTTGGAAACATCATGAACCGGAAAATGATGTTAAAGCGTAATGTCTTTTATGAAAGAAACATTGATCGGAAGTGAGGCAAAGCCCCTTTGTGCTAAGGCCCTTTTCCACAGTACTAGTGCAAAGTGAAGCCTGAATAATCCATCATCATGCAAGGAGTTTCGTGAAGATGAACTGACTACAATACGACGTTTTTAATTTAAATTTGACAATGACTTGAGAATGAAAAAAAAAAAATGGAAATGATAAATAAACACATTTATTATTATAATATAAACGGATAAATTTGTTCTGGACCACTTCAATTTATCATAATAATCGACCGGTTTCGGAAGTACCCCCTCTTCGTCAGGAATTCATTACGACTAAACAAAGATACAAAATAATGATTATGATGAATGACATACAGTTCACGCAAATGTCTACTCCACTGCGGTGCGAAATGTATGAAAAAGTCTATCAAAATCGAACGATTTGAAAAATCGCGGGGTTGCATAATTGCGGTTCTCGCCGTAATCGACCCAATTTCAGAGTGGGATGTGGGGAACGCGAGTTAAAATCGAACTATTTGAATTACGACAGATCGTTGAAATTTTTTAGTATAAACATGAAGATATTTTTGGTGACATCTCCTAAGAACGCCTTTATACTCGTATGTACCGTATGCAGATAGTAGAACTATATGCACCCGTCTGAGCAAGGTTGTGAGGCGAGATAAGGAAGGGGCTATTCGGAGGGATTTGTTAATGGATCTTAAAGAGGCTCGAACTAAATGAATGAGGAAAGGCAGATGCCGGTAGCCCCTTACACATTCGAGCCATCTTACGTTTGAGTTGAAACGTTAATAAAAACTAAAAAAAATCTGATTAGTCAGATTCCTCGCAGACATCCATCTATACCCATTTTCCAATTTAAGCTACCGTAGTCACATTGGCCCCGAGTAGTTGTGACACTCGTGTGTTGTGACATATTAAAAATTAACAGTTTTGTTTCTATCTCCTTATTCACTACTCTTTAAAGATTAAACATATCCCCCACATGTAACTTTAAACTTATCTTTTCGCTATATAAAGTTCACTTTTCTCGCTTTGTCCACATCTATGATAATTTTTACACTGACCTAAGAACGATTCTCTCCCTGTTTTATAATTCAGAGATGCCCCAAAGGTTTGTGTTACGAATCCACATTCTAGAATAGGTTCCACAGAAATGTGTAGTAGTTTTCGGAAAGACGTTTTATCAACAATGTTCCGAATTCCGAACTTGACACTTTGTTGATAGTTTAAAAAGTTGTTTGTAAACACACGATTGATCTCAAAACAAAACATTTGCCCGAATTGTTAAAGGCTGCCAAACAAAAGAATGATTTTGTAGGTTTAAAGGTTAAAAACTCATTATGTTTCGTACCATATATGTTAGCAGTATGACACATTTTACCCTTGAAGAGACAATTTATCAAAATGTTGTTTTATTCTTACGTGGGCTATATTTTCGTGACAAAATGAATTATAAATTGCAGGTTACGACTACGACGGTCGTGGGAGTATTATCTTTCCAGCGTTAAAAACGTTACTTTAAATGGTATCGTTAATTGAAAGATTTCTTTGATAAGATTGGTGAGTAGGTCACAATTCTTATAATTGTCACCTTATTCGTCCATCACTTATGGTCAATTATTCAATATAACCTACTACTAGAGAGGTGGAATCATCAGTTATAGACCTAATTTTATAAAAAAAAAAATAATAATTGGATTACTTGTATAGCGTCGTTTTTGTGAAAAATCACCTCATTTAGGGCGAAGTATATTTTGTTTCCAAAATTTTGTCTGATGATCAAATGATATACCTTGCACTCGTAGATATTTTTTTTCGATTTAAAAAAAAAAGTGTTTTAATGGTAGGACTTTCGAAAACATTTTTCCTGTAGGTACATTGACTTTTTTGCAAAAGATGAATTTATTTTGTAATTTAGTTTGACCATATTGTAATATTTCCTCAATCATGACACAAGAAACATTTTCCGCTTAGTGTGATGGTAGTAGGTTGTGTTTAAATATTGCTCGGTTTTTCATAACCCGGGAACGTTCGTTTTAAAACACAAAAAATATAAAAAAAAATATTATCAGATGTATTAGATAAGTCGCAAATACGGTGCTGTATAATAGTGTACTTGGTGAAATACCCCGTTAATTGAATCGTTTACTAATCTTTGTAGATTGACACAATTAGAGGTAATTTGGAAACAGAATTTATAAAACAAGTAAGCATCAATATCAGTGTTTGTGTATATAAATATTATGTTGAATGATAAATATTAAAAATTCTTTAACCACTGTGCCGAATTCACATAAACTACTAGTGCTAAAAATGAACACGTCAAATAAATAATAAAAATATATCGTATTCGTAAGAAGCATTTACTTTGTGGCTTGCCATAATTTTAATATAAACGCATACGTCATACGATCAATTTATTTAGAATGAATCATCCTCTCAATTTTCAATATAAAATCAATAACATTTCTCTCTCGCCTGTCAAGGAAATGAATGATCTTGGCATTGTTTTCAACTCTAAATTTAATTTTCTAACTCACATCAATTCTATTAATAATAAAGGTTTAAAAATGCTCTGCTTCATTCTTCGAAATGACAGAGACTTTAGGAATATTTCAAGACTAAAATTATTATACTCTTCCTTAGTTCGTAGTCAAGTCGAATATAATTCTTCCATATGGTCCCCTCACTATAAAATTCACTCCGACTCCATTGAAAAAATTCAACATAAATTTCTAAGATATGTTAACTATAAACTCGGTTTACCCATTGAAACTATAAATTACTATTAAATGGAAGAAATAAAATTATTAAATCAGATAGAAGAATTGTTTCTGATTTAACTTTTATTTTCAAAATTGTAAATGGTTTTATGGACAGCCCTGATATAGTCAGCTTAATTACATTTAATATTCCAACTAGAACTACCCGATCTAAAATTTTGTTTAATTGTAACAATAACTTGAGAACTGAGTCTTTCAAATATTCATTGGTACCTCGACTTCACACAGTAGGTAATCCATATTCAGATATAGTAAACATTTTCAACTGCTCTGAATACAAATACAAATAAACGGTTATTGCATACATCCTGTATAATTATTAATATATGTGTCTAGAGTATAAGTAACAGTGAATGTGAGGTATGTTTTTGATTTTTGGCTTCTGAACTTATTACTTAGAATGGTACTTACACTATGTTATTCCTGTATTTGTTCGATTTATTATCTTTATATGTAAAAGCCCATATAGAGCGTATATTATACAATAAATAAAAACATTTGTTTTGAAGTTTTTCAATTTAATATAATAATCTCGACCGGTTTCGGAAGTACCATTCCTTCGTCAGGAATATGTTAAAACTGTTTTTGTAGTTTTGAATTTATATATTTAAAAAAATATCAATTAGTACTGTATCGTTTTACTGGTAATTATTAAACTTTTTAATAATACATAATAATTTATTATGAAAAATGATAAGTTTATAACGTATAAAGTTCTTAACATACAATGATTGATATATCCTCTTTCTTATATTATATTTATTCTAATCGCGCAAAAACTATTCTTATCTGAGTTTAACATGTCACAATTTGTAGTTTCCGTTTTTATTTTAGACCGGGAAAAACTTTAAGGTGGAAACTCCAGGGAAATTATTCGCTGAACCGCATGTGAAATATTTATAACGAAATCTACAAGGCTATTGTCGAACAGTGTTGAGGAAAACGTCTTGTGTGAGATAATGGATTAAATCTGTAGCAGAACGGTAAGCTCCTTGGCTCCGGACATGAAACAGTAACATATATTTAATCATTGAAGGACATAATATCAACAACTCTTAATAAAAATGTCAAACAGATTAAGAAAGAGAAAATAAAAAGGAAATGGTATTAACTGGGACATAAACCCAGATCCTGTAGTGTTACCTGGACCAACGTCTCTACCAATTGAACTATTGAGACCTAATTACATTCGATTATTTTTTTGATCTCATATTCCCAATTCGAATTACTCACATTATCCTCAACTAATTACCGTATGTGTAGTTTTTTTTTGGCTGTCATATTTTATTGTAATTGCAACTCTATATGATATATACAGGGTGTAACAGCACGTACCTGACATATAACCAGTGATTCCCGATCATATTTGGAGTAAAAAATGTAGATGTCGTTTTGCTATCCGATTACTTTTTTTTCAATTGAAAACCAAAAAAAAAAAATTATCCATCGCACGCCGCCACTGGGTATATACCTAGAATATCACGTAATACCTACTTCGTCTCGCTCCCTCAGTACGGTACAGATGAGATAGAGCTCGTATCGTGTGATCCGTTGCGACGCGTGATAGAATTTTTTGTTTTTTGTTTTTATAAATGTTATTGGACAGCAAAACGGCATCTACATTTTTACTCTAAATATGCTCAGGAATAGCGATGGGTTATGAGTCATTTTGTTAAGAGTGTGGGTCACGGTACCAGGTTAATATTTTCGTATTACTCGAAATTACGACTCAATTGAACGACGGCTCATTTAAGAGCCAACACATATTAAGAGCCGACTCCCAGTTCATGAGCTCATACTCCAGTTGATACAACTCCCAGCTCCCACGGCTACCAGCTCCCAGCGTATAGGTATAGGTACATAACGTCCAGATGCCAGACTGTCAGGCGCCGTTCACGTACTGTACACTGCCTACATACTTGTAAATGCGGTATATATATATATAAAGTATTCTTATCTCTACACATTAATTACAAGTCCCAAGGTAATGGGCATGATTTGCCATTTTTTTTACAGGAACTCCACACAGGTGACCCTGAGGGAAATAATTTCCCTCAAGGCCTACATCATCTTTGGAGATGATGTGTGGAGGGAAAGCCATGTAGAAGTTAGACACGTAAATGATGATTTTACATAAACGAAGGACCTTATTAAAAGTTCCGTCGTGTAAGAATTCTATCGAACATCTGAGATATTATAAGATAAATAAACAATTTTTCTCAAGTGGTTCCAAGTTTTATCAAAAAGAGTCACAGTTCAATTGAGTCATGGTACAATTTACCAGGAGTCGTACGCTCTCGGCTCATCAAAATGAGCCGACACAAATGAACGGCTCGTTCATAAACGACTCATCGCTACTCAGGAATCGTTTGTTAAAATCTGTCGGGTACGTGCTATTACACATTGTATATGTTTTTAATGGATTAAAGGTATGTAAGTGTCCGTGTTGTCTATTCAATTGTTTTAATACTTAAATATATAAAGAGTGTTTCAAGTGTTCGCCCTTATGTCCAGACTAAAATTGTTAATATTCAGACAGGTAATCTTTTATTCAAAAACAAAAAGGTAGTGAAAATTTTTAAACTTGGATAAAAAATAACGTACGTATTTATTTTCATAAATAAACTGATTTTATTTCCGTACTCAATATTTAAGTTCACTTCAACCTCTACAGAAAAATTCTTACCCACAAAAAAACAACAGCAATGGAATGGGAGGGAGTATTTCAAATCCCAAGGGACATATTTACCAGCCAGGCATTTTATTAGGTCTCCTAATTTACCTGAAACTTTCATCGGGTCAGTAATTTTCCGCTTCAACACGTAACAATCATTACCCTAATCAAAGCAAAGATTCAACTGGTAAAGTTTGTGAGAAGATTTCGGGTTCAATTGCCAGGCATGCCGAACAAGCGATCGTGCCGGCAAACTTATGATCACAGCAAGGTCAGTGGTCACTGAACTTTACAGTCTTCGTCACAACACTATTTAAATATACAGGGTAAAACACTTGAGAAGACATATAATTTAGAGAATTATTACGTAAGTCACTTGAAACACAATAGTCAGAACCCTACTTGTGTTTATTTTGTAATATGACGCTATTTTTCCCATTAAACTTAAAAATCTATAATTTTTTTTAATGTTTATGTTTTCATCGTGTCTAATTTTATGTGTGTAGTGTAAGTTTCTCTACGTGCAATTTCTTAAACATGTAATTTTGTCTATGTGTAATTTCTTCCACCTGTAATTTATTTAACCACGTGCAATTTTAATCGTGTTATTTTTGCACGTGTCATTTTCTTCACAGTTATTTCACCATGTAACCAACCTTTTTTTAATCTTGCTTCATAATATAGTTGGTTAGAATCCCGAACTCCTCCTAAAATGATTGAGGATTATCCGCTGAGGCTTAATTATTCAAAATTACATCTATAAAGAAGTAGACTGAGATGACACAGCGGTAGAATATTCCATACATTGCTTGCCATAATATTTAGTAGAAGATGTAGGAACTGGAGGGAGAAGGTCTGGGTAACCAGATATTCATAGAATGAGTTAGGAAGACGATGTTTTAATATTGCATAATACTTGATCACAAGGCGAGGCGTACGAGGAATCATTTTCCCACGTTCTTCGAAGGTTAATTTATTTTCACACGGTTCTATGTCGACACACAGTCCTTCCTTTTTTATTGATTTCTTATATTGTTACAGGATCGTCTCATAATAAAATTGTAAGTCCGCTTAAAAAATACAACTCTTAGGTTGGCGTATTTCAAACTTCGCCGCATTAGATTGACATACTTCAATCTTCGTCACATAAAATTGACGTACTTTAATCATCGCTACATTAAATTGATGTACATCAATCTCGCCATATTAAATTATGTACTTCAATCTTCGTCACATTAAACTGATGTACTTCAATCTTCGCCACATTAAATTGATGTACTTCAATCTTCACCACATTAGATTGACGATCAGCGTTATTATCACCCTTTGACATTTGAATAGTATCTCTTAAATGCTGTTTTTCGGCTACTTTCAGATTTTGGTAAGCATTAGTTTTTATCTACCAGCTTAATGATGATGCTTTTGTGATTGATGCAACACAAAATACTAAATTCCCGGAGCCAGTCCGATTACGGTTCTTGTGTAAAAGCAGGTGGAACCCCTATTTCTACGTTGCATTTCTCAACTGTTTTTCTTCACCACTGGACCATGTTTTCAATGCTTAAGATGAAACCACTAACGTCAAAATTAATAGACTTGCCCTAAGTACGATTTTGACGACGGCTGGAGGCAAAGGACGCGTGACACCCATTTCGGCACTAGCTTAGTTCAATGCCGGCCATCCTTGTTTCGCGTGATTTTGACTGCGGTAAGCAAATTACAAAAAAAATATAAAAAGGGTCAAACTAAATACTCTAACAAAATATACGATTTTTGCAAACAAGCCGAACCTTTTTACTTAGTTGTTGTTTTACTCGAACCGCCATTCGTATTTTGTTTTCTTGCGCGTTAGGACATCCCTACGTATTATTTGCTCTGTAAATGAAACAAAATTTGTGGGTGCATGATTGGGTTTTGCAGCCGCTCAACTAAATAAGAACACGAGAGACAATCCTCCTCGAACACGACTTACAGCTGGTTGTAACATCGCACACATTGTCAGTCATATCAACGAACACAATGGTAATATTATTATAATAACGTTGTTTGTCAGAGTATGTATTGAACAAACGCGTCAGTAGGCTATTAAGAGCGTAATTCGACTGACTATGCCTGGTGCCGGGTCCAGACAGGATGATGTTGTTAGCCCAGCGATTACTACACGGGGCGTCAAAAAGTGATTCATCTGAAATTAATATAAGTACATGTCAATCTATAGACTAGTAATGTTATTTCATAGTAATTGCCCGGAGAAGCATATAAAACATCATGTCAACTGTGAAAATGACCCCATCTTTTAGCGAAACTGACGTTTTGCTTATTTTACGATCTCCTTGTGGTAATATACACATTCTGACAAATTTTTAAAGTAAGTTATCGTAGCATTATTATTTTTAACCTTTGTTTTCCGATGGTGTTAACTGATTTGACATGTCACTAATTATTTAAATCTCTCTGTAAATATGCTAAACACAGAGTTCATATTTTAGGTGTTCCTAAGCTATACATGTATGTATTAGATAATTTTTTTGAATAGATATATAAGGATTTATGGAAAGGCGAAGAGAAAAAATCTTGTAGTGAGTGAGAGGGGTACGGGGTTTCGCTCATCATGTCATGATGCGCGGTTGCCAGTAGTAGCCGGCGGTCATGGACGTATCATGCATTTTAATATACACAATATTATACTTATGTTCATAATGATTTACATAATATGTATTAAACCAATTATTTATATTTAACTAAAAATATAAAATTTTAAATGTGTAACCCTGTAAACTGAATATTCAGGACGGAGTTCAAGGGATTATTTAGTATTGTAAAGGAAGGGTTTGGTCTAAATTAACGTATTAATTTTGTAGTTAATTCGTAGAACTCCATTTAATAAATTTTTTATTTTTTATTTTTTTATTTAATTTAATTCAAATTTAATAATGTTTTTATTAAGTTTTGAAAGTTTTTACTAATGTGACAGCTGTTTCGGCGTTCAAGGCCATTTTTGAACTGAGATTAACCCATATTGTGTCGACTTATTTGCTTACTCCCACCCAATTCTAATTTGGATGCGCTTTTAAAAGTAATGATTTATTATCGGTAAAACCATTGTAAAGTCGTTACAATAATAATTAAAAAAACTAAAAATACTTGCAGAAATTAATAATAACATTATTAAATTTGAATTATATTAAATTTTTAAAAACGTAAATCCTTTAAAAAGAGGGTAAAGTGAAAGAAATTTTCCTCAAATATCTATTAAAATGTTAACGCATTCTGTGCATTTTTTAAAAAACAATCCCCCTTTTTGTAGGTCCTATAGAGCCACTGGCTTCGTGCAGTGAAACTCTTACGTATTATTAAAAAGTTATAAAATATTTGTATCTCTGTGTACTTTTGATTTTGTTGTGGTTTCAACGAAATATCTTCATACACGTACTTTGATCATCATGTGGAAAAATAATGTAAAATGTAAATGAGGCATTACATAGTATATCTTCATGCCGAAAATATATTCAAGTAATTTTACGCAGCTCACAAAGGCCTATTTTGTATCACTATATATTAAAGTCACTGGGATATACCGATAGAAATATGTTTTGGACGTGTCTGTGTGCCTGAAGTGAAGTCAATTTTACCTTCAGGTGAAATTGATCAACCATTTTCAAATATCGGAATATAATTCATTGGCCTGTCTGAGACCTCGGAGTCAAAAGTTCTTTACATAAGTTGGTGACATCAGTTTTTTTAATCAGTACTTATATATTAGTGGTGGGCGAAGCGGTTCAGTTTAGTGAGCCCGATCACTAAATCAGCTCTTTGTAGTGTATCCGGCACCATGCCCTTTCCCTCGCTCCCTTGCCCCCCTAAAGACGTCCTTAATCGCTCTTACACGATACTTTTTTCGTCCAGTTTTCAAAGGGATGGTCTTTACAGAGAGCTGATTTAGTGATCCGGCTCACTAAACCGAGCCGCTTCGCCCACCACTATTATATATCATATATCTACAGATTTTCTGCTCCGTGATCAAACTCGAAAATGGGCTTCTAGTAAGTCAGTATTCAAACGGACAGAACTGGACTTAGTTATATCATTTTCTAATTCTAATTAAAGACATATTTTGTGTGTGTTTTCTAAATATATGGAGGAACAATTTGATAATTTTTATAGCGCCGTTTTCGTGAAAAATTAGCGCTAGGCACTGTTATGATAATGGCTAAGATGGGATGGAGGAAGATCGGGTAGGAGAAAATGCACCACGGTGGGCGTCAGAGTTAACTTTTAGTGGATGAGATGGAGGTAGGGAGCAATTGAGAGGTGGAGATAAGGATAACAGCGCGACTTACCCGGTGATGGTATCTCAGGCGAGTCTCAGCGTCATCCGGACAATAGATAGCTCAGGTTTCAGTACAGAAAGAGGTTTCCTCTCTCTTAGGGTCATTTGAGTCGACCGAAGTCTTATAATTGGAGGAGAGGCAATTCTATTCTACTTTTAATTAAGAAATGGAGTACTTTCAGTTCAGAATTTATTGTGAAGTGAACATAGACATTGCAGGTTATGTACAGTTGTACGCCAAGTAGATGGCTCTTATTCGGACATAGAGTTAAATTATTTCTCTCTCTCACTGATGAAATTCTAGACCGGGCAAATTAATTATGGCAAACATGAGTACAACACATAAAAGGGGGAAGGTTTGGGACAGCTTACATGTGAATGTTGGTACAGGGATGCCATGGCCGGGCAACAACTTGGGCAAAAGCGTCGGACATCTCTACACTGAGTTTAAGTAGATAATAACAAGTCACCATCTTCGGTGTTTTAAAGTAAAATGGGAACTATCTGCTGAGGGCTTCAAGCCCTCATGCAATTGTGGTTTCCAATCGGACTCGAATGATGTAACAATAGAAATGGCTGCAAGCTCCAACGGAGTACGCAGGTGATAGCTCTAAGGTCGGAACAAGAGTGATGGCGACAGCGATTTTGCTACGCGAGATCCAGCTGTTCCAAGCGGTCGGAAGTTATCCGTTCCGCTAGACCTAATTGGTTGATCAACCAAGATGGCTGGCGGAAGCTCACTGGATTGGTTGCCGGGTTGCGATTTCTGGAGGGTCGTTTCATAATTGGATGCCCAGCTATTTCCTTGTGACATGAAGCTAGAATGAACCTAGGGTCACCCTTTTGTTACGTAACAGCACTTTGCAAATATTACTTTCTTATTCTACTATTATTTTCCATCTGTGACAATTTTATTCCAATATTTAACCTTGGAGAAGAAACGATTTTTACAGTTCTTATATAATTCTTCTCTACCTATTGATATTACATTTATAAATTTTTTTTTTGTTGAAATATTTATATTTTATTTTACAATTTTAGTTGAAATATTTATATTTTATTTTACAATTTTAGGACTGGAAAAAATTCAGAAAATTTCCTTAAAAAGCTTAAGATTTCCACGTAGGTTTAAATACGAAATTTTCAACAGATATTTACATTTTATTTATAGTAATTATTTCTATTTTTTTTTATTATTTACAATGTCGCGGACTGTGAAAAGTATTAATTTTTTAATATGATGATTTGGATTTATCAAACAATTTTGAAATACGAACAATTTGCGAAATGTTTTATAGTAACATATTATTTAATTTACAATATTTAATAAATTTTGTACAAGATCTTTGAATCTCAAAATTAAATATTATTATTTTCATGACCTACCCATAATATGTTATTTTATAGATTATTAAATCATTTAATACTATTGTCATTATTATCACTTATGATTATGTAAATGCTCCTTCCATAACCACGAGATATTAGGTCAACCCGATGAGAGAAAAGTTATTTTAGAAAACATAGAAACATTCATTGTAATAATCATATTTGTATCATATGTATATATGTATATATTTATGACAGATTGTTCCTGAGGACCTTCTAACCTTCTGCTTGAAGAGGCTTGTGCCGTGCTCATTGGTTCATCAAATTTACGTGTAATAATATGCAATGTGTGTTTCAAGGTTCGTACCTTACTGATCGATGTTTTATGGAAAATGTTGTAAAACAAACCCTGATCTTGTATTTTCTTCACGAAAACCGGAAAGTTTGCTTTGTTTTGTTCGGTTTTCTTATCCCTTATCCCTTAACCCTGTACTCGTATATCTAAAGGGTCTACAGTTTTTCTTCATTTTGAGCACGCGCAAAGCTTTAATTATTTAGATCAGATAAGTGGATGGTTCGATTAAAAGTGGTTGTTTGTTTGCGGTAGCCCTGCTCCATGTAATTGGTATACCTATAATTTCTACTTATAGTACGTAGGTGATAGATAATTTATTTTTATTTTTTATATGTGATTGCCAGACACGAGTCACAGCTGCATAGAGAAACAAATGGAATTATTCCACCTCCAAAATTAGGGAATGTTGAGAGGTGAACGCAGGTGGAAAAGCTCAATTAGACTAAATTCTGGAAATTACGTTTGGGTCACTCAACCGAGAGTAGTCATTTTTGGTAAAACAACACTTAAAATTAACATACGATAATTATATTAAGCCAATTTATCATTTGTTGATAGCGGAAACGGAACAAAAAAATTGTCTAGTGTTTTTTAGTGAAATTCGTAATAATATAATAAACATATTATTATTGTGATTGATTTTTGAGGTATTATGACACGTTGCGCTTCTTCTTTATTTAGCCAACTTTCGGACAGTCTCACAGTATCCATCATCAGGGAAGATGTATATGATATAATATATGATTCTCGATAATATTTAAATATAACTAAATACTTTTAACACCTGAAATTTCTCACAGATGCATTTGCTCAATTAACATACGTAATTAGTATTAGTAATACTGTACTAGCGATATTATACTAGCGTTTTGTTCGCTGCACCCAACGGACGTGATTAAAGTTTATAATTATTCCCAAATAAAACAATATAATTTTATTCTTGCAAATTGCTATTATTATTTCTTTATTATTCCTCGGAACGAAAGTGAACCGAACCTAACCAAACCCAACGTTTAATTATGTTAACCTGACATTGCATTTTTCCAGAAAACGGCGGTATAAATATTGTTTGATTCATTGAAAATAAATAAATAATAGCAATGAAATACATTCTTTAGAATAAAATAAATAAATAGCACACCTTTCAAATACAGATTTTTGTTGATGTCTGTTATAAAACATTTTATGAAGGTACTTTATCGTTTGTATATATTTAAAAAAAAATCATTTTATTCTTAACACATATATATATATATATATATTTTAAATATTACTTCAGTTCCAAATATGAAAAGTTCATTTTGGTACGTACCTATGTAATCACAATTTAATAACATCCAATATTAAAATATTTAAGAAATTTCGTTATATATCTAGTTCATATATATTTTTAAGGTCGAAGCTCGAACTAAGCCAAATTAAGAGTCCAAGCAAATGTCTATCTTACTGAAATGCAAAAAGTATAAAAGAGTCCATCAAATCGGCAAATTCGAATGTTTTGAAAAACAAACGACCTCCGGGCATCACTCGTTATTTTAAAAAATATTTTGTATTTATATTTTTATTTACGTAATCATATTTACATAGCAAATACGATAAAAAAATTAAATACCATTAACCCGTATATAATTTTCTAAGTTGTCTCTAAAATGATGAAAATTGATTTTTTTCATGGCATATACTTCATACTTTATAACAAAAATAAATAAAATACTTATCATCCGTACTAGATATTTACTAAACCTTTAATTAAAAAAATACATCATTCAGTTTGGATGGGTATTTTGACCCCAAATCCAGAATTAAGTTTTCTATGAAACAGCCATGGGTGCGCAGCCGTTCCTCTTAATGGACCCCGTTCCAAAGCGAGATGTGGGAGAACTCAAGTCAAAAATCGAACTTTTTAAAAATAACTCAGTTTTGGAATTAGATTATTAACATATAGATAATAATTACAACAATAACAACGTTTACGATCATATTTTCGTATTCACTGTTCGAACCAAATTGAAAATATAATTCAAAATGCGATGACTTTGACCTTCGCTTGAAAATGGGACGCCATTGAAAAGATGTTTTGTTAATGTACAAAACCTACGTTCTTTATCCACTTGGTTTTTGCTTTGCATGTTCTTTGTACACTTTTTATTTTGCATACTTCAGAGGGTAGAGTGGCCCAGACCGCTAATGATGCTGAGAGGGTACTTAAGGCCCTAGAGTACCAAGGAAAGTGACCCCGCAGCTGTTTTGCAGGAACCATCGATTTCGGCCCGCACAGATGAAGATAAGGTGGGAAAATCTTTTCAAAAATGCTGAGGAAAAACATTGAGTTGTTTTTAAACGTAGATTCAGATATGGTATACGTAGGTACGTATGATGTACGTCAGAGTAGAAGCTTCATTAATGCTTTGACCCTTTTGAAAGATGTGTGGAATAGGATTTGTGTTTTGCTATAAGTTTTTAATTGAGATTTCTCTGGATTAACAATAATGGACGCTGTTATTTAATGGATTTTTATTGTAAATGGTTTAAACTAAAATGAAAATAATCTTTAAAAGACATATGGATGGCAGCCAAGAAACCAGTTAGAAAATCACACCTTCAATTGGACCCAATTTTAAACATAATTTATATCGAATAGTTTTTATTTAAAACCGACCATTGTTCTCTGCACTTTAACTTCGAACAGAAAGAACAGAGAGAACCTATAAAATGTGATATTTTTGATTACATATTTTAACATACAATAATATAAAATATTGATTATCTGAAAACAGATTGTGAGTTGTTGGAGTTTAAGGTAGTCTTTTACAATCGCGTTCTTAATACGTATTTTTTTTTTTAAACATTTTGATTGAATTTATTTACAATAAGAAACAACTATTTTAGTTGGGGAAGACACCTAATACTGCATTTAAAATTAGAATTTCGAAAAAAATATACGTACGAGTATAAAGACTGAAAGAATCATAACACGCCATGTTAAAAATTATTTGATTGTGACATTTACCGATAGGTACTGCCAAACCTAAAAAAGAAAAAAAACTATTTCAGTTGGAGGAGACACTAAATAATTTCATTTTTAATTATTAATTATTTTTATTGAGATTTAAAAACCTCGTTGTAATATTTAATCATTGAAGAAAATAATATTAATATAACCTAAACGAAAGATGAAACCGGACAAAAGGACAGAAACTAAAAAGATTTCAGTCGCATCTGGGACTCGAACCCAGGTCCTCTGCCTATCTGGGGCAACGCTCAACCGACTTAGGTAATGAGACCAGTTCAATTTGTGTTATCTTCATCGATATCATATCTCAAATTCAAGATTTGTGAACATTATTTTGAATTTTTAATCTCATATTATTGGCAGCTATTTTTAAGATGTTTACAAAGTTCTACCCGAACTCAATTGCAAACTTAAACAGTGTCTCGGATTAATATCCGACTTTTTATTTAGCTAAGTCGGTTGAGCGTTGCCCCGGATAGGCAGAGGACCTGGGTTCGAGTCCCAGATGCGATTCATGTGATTCTGGTGATTTTTGCGTGCATATTAATTTTTGTGAAATCTTAATTTAAGTGCATTAATTTTCATCTCCCCCAACTTAATTTTTGCTTCTTATTGTGATTAAGTTCAATGTTTTAAAAATAAAATAAAACGCGTATTAAGAAGTTATACGATTTTAAAACTTTACTGAGTTTAATACTGGACCATCGATATATCAACCATCTAAGTATTTACGATGAAAAAAAAACGTTGTCTAGATTTTCAACGCTACGCGTGACGGGATTAAACATTTTCATCATTGTATGTTATGTCTGTTATCACTATAACAAAACTGTTTTACTGTTTTCATATTTAAAAAAAAATGAAGCTTGAGTACATTGATCACAACACGCATACCTATATTATTCTATTATTGCAACACTATTTGTATGATTTTTAAAATTATATTGTTGTATTATATAATATTGTTGAACAAAACTCCTGCTGACAAGCTGCTTGCGGGTACTTAGCGGGTAAAAATTCCCATTGTACGAAATTAATATTGTACAAACACATGCATTAGAATAATAGCTCAGAAAAAATGTTATCATGTTGTAATATATGATCTGTCGATTGTTTCAATACTCTACAAATTTTTTAAATATTAAAAAAAAACATATTTATTAATAAAACTCTTTTTTACATGGTTTTATATTAAAGATTTCATGCTACTAATTACAGATTTTGTACTACTAAATACAGATTTTATACTACTAATTAAAGATTTTATACTACTAATTACAGATTGTTAACTACTAATTACAGATTTTATACTACTAATTACAGATTGTTTACTACTAATTACAGATTGTATACTACTCTTCCGTTAGAAGCATTTGCTGTGTAGATGGAGAAATGTATCTACCTCGTATGTTAAAAAAATATTTTATTTGATTGTTTTACAATTCCTAACACTATTTTGTAAATAAATTATTTTGATTACACCGTATTGATAACTAATGCAGAAGTTCATAATTAAAATGGCGAAATATAGTGGATATAAAAAAAAATATATGCGAGTAGTTCATTAAATAGTAGTTCATTCGACAAATATAAGATTACCCGCCCGATCAACCAGAATTTGACGTGCATCCTGAAGAAGTAACCATAAGTTACTTATACCAGGGTGGGAAAGTGGTGGGTAACTTCAACTGACTAATCGGAGAAAAATTTTACCATTACGTGACCTAGTATGCACGAGTACAGTTCCTGTGGATTGCAGTCTGCAGGTTAAGATTAACACGATAACAGGCAACCTCCAATATGAGGATGAGTCAAAAGTTGAACATTATTTAACTATTTAGAGAATTTATAAATTAATTTTATTTTTATTAAGATGTTTATTTTATTTCCATGTCTTAATATTTCGCAGAGAAAACTATTGCTAAGTAAAAAGAAAAAAACTTAAGTAAACCGCGAAAAACGTAATGTTGTATCTACCTTCTCATCTCACTTGAGTTTCAGTAAAAAGGGGTAAAATTTAATTCCATAATTTGGCACATTTATCCGAAATGCTAGGGGAACTGATCAGCTTCTCAAATCTTAGTACCGTTATCAAAAGCAAGAACCATCAGTGGGGTGCACTCAATAAAGGCTGTAAATCTGTGTCCACTCCGAGAAAAACGAACCATAAAAGTAAATTAAATGGTAATTGAAAAATGTAAGGGTAAAATAAATTTATCATCAAATAGTATTTTTTCCATGAATTTCGAAAAAAAACTTGTAACTCATTGCAGTTGTCCACAATAATCAATAATAAAGTGTCCATTTTCAAATATTCAATTCACTATTTTAATTCAAACTTGATAAACTAAACACAACATACATTTGGTGAAAGAGCAATGCACGCTACTGCCTTTAATTATGAAAACGAAATGAAATGGAAAATCTTGAATTAAAATTTTTACTGAAGGAGAATGAAAAATCAGGAAAAATGATTTCACACTTCTCTTAACATTCATAATTTATTTTCCCTAATAATTCCGAACCGATAAACTTAAGAAATTAGAACAGCAAAGAGAATTTAACAAAAGTAATTTTCAATTGCTTGGAGATTTATCTAGAGTCGGAATATTAATAGAATCCTTTTTATTAATATTGAAAATGGAATTATGGATTTACTTTCTTGTTTTGCGTGGATTGCTGGTGAATTTAACGATTCGGTAAAAGACGAGAGAGAGGTAAAGAAGTCAAGGTCATTGGCTGTACTTGTGGATTCGAATATTCTTTCACTGACTCTTATGCTCGATTTATATGGACCGGTTAGTGATAGTATTATTATAGATTTATTTCAGAGCTCACCTCAAGTAGGTAATTTTTATGCAAAATTACATTAGCAAGAACAATTTGAAAATGAAAGAAAAAAATTTAACAAGTCTGTATTTTATTGTGCGCGTGAATTTCTTTCCTGATTTAATAATAATTTTTTTAATATATTGTATGTATAATATGTACATACATTTAATGCTTTTTATTAGACGTTGCTAGTAAAAATAAGTAACACTTCACGAACTTTAAAAAGGTAAATTGTTGCATGCAGAAAGGTTGTTTAGTATTATCTCTCCCTGTTTTAGTGGACAGGTGATTTTACAAGATACATTATAGTGCAAGTACAAAACTTAAACAGTTTTTATCGAAACAATGTTCTATTTCCATAAAAACATATTTTTCATACGAAAGCATATTTTTTCTTTACAAATAATTGAGTTTTTTAACATGAGAAGTCCATCAAAATGCTGGAATTTCGTGGAATCATGTAGAATCACCCCCGAAGTAACTGCCTTCGACCCCCGGATATCTTGTATAATAATATTTTTGTACAATATACAATGGTCTGCGTCTGAGTCTGATGGAAAAAAGAGCCCAGGGTAGTAAATTTTAACTGATTTCCTTTTTTTTCAGTGCAATATTATTGACCGTCAATGCATTTCTCGCTTTGTTGATGCAAGATCTTCAAATCGGTCAACAAAATTTCATAGTTTTGCCATAGAAATGGGCCCCGATGACAGCCTCCATTTAGCAGTAAATCTCCCCTCTGAAATGTTGTTTTTTTTTTAAATTTGAAATTAAAATAAAATTAAACCGAGTCAAATCTGAGCTTTAGTTGGGTGATCTTTTCTGCATCACTGTCTAAAGCACGCTTCGCAACTTGTGCCGAGCGTATGAGTGCATTGTCTCAAAGGAACATCATACCGTACCTCAACTTCCCCTTTCTCTCCTGCTTGATGTTTTCCCGCAGCTGACCAATACATTTCATTTTCCATCAGACACCACTGGTATATACCGTGAAAATTGTCCAAGTTAAGATCCCTGTCAGTTGGCAGACTAAGGATAAATCTTTTACATGGACACAATCTCTCAGTGCAAATCAAAATTTAATATATGCTTTGATCAAATAATATCCTACCTTGCGATATACCGAGCCTGCATCCATTCGAAAATCCACAATCTCAATCTGACAACAAATAAGCACTTTGACTTGACCACTTTTTATTGTATGCTCACGATATACTGTAAAACTGTAAAAAACCTAATAATTTTAGGTGAGAAAAAAAAATAACCGGAGACCAAAATGCCACCTACATTTTTTACTTCAAATAAGTCGGGAATCAATTTTTTTTTTACCTGAAAAAAATAAAATAAAATAGGTATTATACAGTTAGGACCGGGAGGGAGGTTGGGTGTGATTTTTTGTTGTTTGAATTTGAAAAATAAATAAAAAACTCCAATTAAGGTCAGGAATCGCCGGTTAAGGTTTGCCAGGTACGTCCTTAACAACCTGTATTATATCAGTTATGAAATAAGAAAAGATCTTAATATGACATTGTTTGCTAAATTAAGTCCTTTGTGAAAAGGATTAACAGAAGCAGAGAGTCAGTATATTTTCTATCAATTTTTTTTACTGTATGATATAGGGGCCCATTTCAGTTGGGCTTAAGCAATGGGAATGGGATGAGTCCTTTCATTTGGCATAAAAAAATAATAGATAGGCCCTTCTAAGCAATCAGATATCGTTTAAAATGATCAGGACCTATGATTAAAGGAGAGACCTGTACAAAAGTTGGCAATAATATTTTGTTGACTCTTGATTTTGATGCATTAGAGTATTTTCAGGATGAAAGGTAAAGAGATCAATACCCGGGAAACTGCAATTAGTTAATAAAAAAATAAAAAAAACGTAACTGTCGTAAAATAGTAAGTTTGTAAAGGTAAATAAACCCGTATAATTCCGACGTAGTTAAAGGATACCTTTCACATTGGTTTGTCAAATTTGGGTTCAGATTGTTGTACTATCAGAAGCTTGTATTAATAAACACGTGATTATTTAACATAAAGCATTTAAATTTTCATTTAAAAATGATTCCATAAGCAGTAAGTGTAAATTTATGGATATATTAAAAAAAAAAAAATTGACTATGTGGCTCCGTAGTTTATATGCAATTTCTATGATCTATTGAGGTTACTTAAGTATCATAATAATACAGTATCAACTTTTTGCTTTTTTGAGAAATGATTCCAGAATTTAATAAAAAGTATTGGAGATCTGGTTAACTTACTGTGGAAGGTTTAGTATCACAAAAGTCTTTTTTTTATTCCAATTGCTATTTATGTTGACCTGTTTATTAATTTCTGTAATAATAAATTATTAATGCGGAATTGCTAGTCCGGTGTACATATATGATTGCGTACTTGTTCCTTATAAGGTCCATTATAGTGAAAAAGGAGAAGTTAATATCTTTTATGTCAATGGTAATGCTCTTTGACCGGGGAAATGATTTCAGGAGAGTAATAAAATTTGATAGGTAGATGGGTCGTAAAATTTTGGGAGCATGAATGTCAGAATGCGAATGGTTGACAATAAACAAAACTATATTTCATGGGGAATACACGAGAAAGCTAAATGCAAATCTTGGAAAAATAACACGATTGGGTGTGATGAAATAATCTTGTAAAAATGACACGCAAAAACGTTATGAGATGTTTACATTTTTTGTTAAATATAATATAATTCATTTACATATAAGTGGACTCCATGGAATCATTTGTCGGTAGGGATTTTACGCGCTTTACGCTTCGTAGTGGCAATCTGATATTTGATTAAACGTTTCTTCTATTCCAAAATATTTTCTTTTATATGGAAGGAAGCCTTCAAAATGGGGAAAATGCGAGTAAAATTCTCTTAGGTCGATTGCTGAATGCGAAATATAACTTTTTGGATGATGGAATCTAATGTATTCCTGAAAACGAGTTGGGTTTATTAACAAAAACATGAAATGATAAGATTTGTGAAATCACTGTAATTCACGGTCATAACGTAAAACTTAAAATGCTGATGAAAATTCTAACAAAGTTTTTCGGATAGCTCAATTTTAGATTTTTTAAAAAAATATTTAGATCCTGTACCAGACATAATGGCACACAGGTGAACTGTAGTGGGAAGATGATTCCGATCTGCGAAGAGCGCTGGAAGGGGAGAAAGCACAACCTGTTTCGATCCCCTACAAAGGGGGAAAATACACTGACGACACGACCTCATTAACGACTTTTGTACTTTTGCAATGTGATTGTGCACAAATACCTAATTTATGCAGAATTATGAGTAGAGGTCGAGGCATTGGAGGATGCTTGGTCTGGGTCCAATGAGAGGTGGTGGTTCGATGGGGTCTAGGGTCAGCGGTGGTCAAAAAGAAACAAGGCGAGTAGAGCAGAAGTCGTAGCGGGCTGAGCAGTCGATGGAGCAGAGGTATCATCGAGGAAAGAGTTGCTGGCTGACTGGTTAAATCTGATTTTTTTTTTTTGATTTTACGGATTCTTTCGTAGGTTTTGCAGGCTACTTAAAGTCGCCTACAAAATGTTGGGGGTTCGGGGGTCTCTGCGCATGTCCGACGAACAAGCACTCTTGTCTCCCTCTCGCACCGCTGTACCGCTCTGACCTTTTATTTCAGTCATTCCATTTTAAGCGAGAAAACATTTCCCACCGCCCGTGCAATATACATTTACAAGTGGAGGGAGAGTTGGGTCATTTGCGGAGAGCGAAATAACATTTATTCTCCATATGACACAACTCCCTTAGAAAATCGGCATCCTTTATGCAAGTACAATACAATAATTATATTTCAAAAACATACATGTCAAAACACTGCGGGAGAGGCAAACACGTCCGAAACACATCCCAAGAAGCGTAATTAGTTCGTGTACTTACTTATGCAAAAAAATCTGGATGGTAGAGGTACCTTTAAGTGATTTTTTTAATCAGTTGTACTCAAAATAAGAAATCACACCTTTTTGTGGGCCTCTGACATCAGATCAGTTCGGCACAGTTAAGAATATGTACCAACATAATAATGTTAGTATTTATACAAAATTCTACGGTTAAATTAATATTAAAAAAATAATAAAAGACATGCGTAAGGATTAGATCACAAAAATACATACACACGCAAACACATACTCATATAATATACACATATATGTACGCATATATACACACATGTACGCATATATACACAATGTACACACACATACACACTTCCTTATGTATGTATACATATACACATGAACGTACAAATTAACATACATATATATACCCATACACCTAAACAACATATACACCTCTATCTGAATACGAGAAATAGGCTACTAACACTATCACAATCACTCATTAATAAGTCCCCAAGCGCCTTCTTAAAACTGTGGTATTTAGTTATTGCCTTTATTTCAATTGTTAAATTATTTAAGATTTTAGGAGCAAGGAAATTAAACTGTGATTGTGCCATTGAAGTTTTTGTTGCTGGAATAATATAATTGGTTTGGGTTGGAATACCTGGTATTGTAGTTTGATTCGACAATATATATATTTTTTTATGAATTTGAATTTAAAATAGGAGGATATGTGTTTATAAGGATTTTATATTGAGTACTTTGAAGTCCTTGAATACGTCCTTCGTGGGTAATTATAGTGCACTTTGTAAATAGTATGGATTATCAATTTTTGAGCTATAATTAATGGATTTAATATAGTTTTAAAGCATCCTCCCCAGACTATTATACCATAAAATATTATTGATTGACAGGGAAAAGTATACTGTTTTTAATGTATTTTTTATTTAATATGTTTCGTAATGATCTGAAGATATATGACAGTTTTCGTATACGGTTTGTGACATTAATTACTTGTTCTTCCCATCGATGTTTATTATCAATTATTATACCCAAGTATCTAATGGAATCTACTCGTTCCAGTGAGTTGCATGGGCAATTTGAGAGATCTCTTACAATAATGTATTTTTAGTACATGATTGATTGAAGGCTGTTATGAAGCAAGTCCCTAACAAATAAGGTTGACAAACCGCCGACCCGGAATTAACCATAGATAAGCATTGGTTGTCTATGATAATAAATTCCTAGCCGCTCGGTTTGGGAAGGGGAGGGGGGAAAGCGACCGCAGGGGAGCTTTGGAAGACAGGGCGGGCGCACTTAAGTTCCGAGAGCCGACAGCCGCAGACCCCTAAACTGGTATCGTTCCAAAATTTCACTTATTTATTTATTTCTCTTTTGCTTTTTGATAAAACTGAAATCATTTAAAATCACTCAATTTCATTCTATCCTTTAATAATCTGAAGGCGTCCACAGAAAGGTTAAAGCTTTTCCTAAAGCCTTTAGTAGGAGCTATAAAAATATAGACCTGACTGCCAGGTATCTTTAAATAGCAAAAGAGAGTTGTTTTTATGTTGATTTCCCTATTCCTGTTTCTATTTATATGTATTTGTTTTTATTAATGTTAACTAAGCGGTAATTTCAAAAATCGTCCATCAACGAACTGACAACACGATTAATAGATGGATGTATCGTTGTTTTATATACATCCATCATCCCTGAGGTGAGCTAGTCGGGAACATTCTAAATAATAGATCTGTTGGTGAACTTTACTAAGATTGCAAATTCAAATGTGCTTACGAACAGGATGGAGAGATTCTGCTTTGTGACAAGGCTGACTTTTAATATTAATACTAAATGTTAGATATTTAGTTATTTAACGTCAGTCGATTGTCATCCAATCATTGTTTAATATTTTTAAATATTAGTTCCACTCTATGAAATGTTTCTTCCCATGCTTTACTTTTAAGTACTAGTGCAGTATCATCGGCGAAAGTGATCACGTTGCCATGAATGGGTAGTCTACATAAGTCATTAATGTGAATGAGAAAAAGTATGGGACCGAGTACACTGCCCTGTGGTACACCAAAATTGATTCTGGTTGGATAAGATGATTAACATGATGATAGCTTAACACACTGCTTTCTGTCTGTTAGGTATGATTTGAACCATTCAAACGCCCCATTCTTTATGCCGATTTTTTGGAGCTTAGCTAGAAGGATTGGGCGAGAAACTCTGTCAAATGCCTTAGCTAAATCCAGAAATATTGCCAAACATTTATCACCTTTGTCTAGGGCTTGTGTTATATGTGACGTTAATTCTAAAATAGCTGAATCTGTGTTTAGCCCTTCTCTGAAGCCATACTGGTTTGACGAGAGAATGTTGTATTTTGTAAGATGACCGATGAGTCTTTTTTAAACTATTTTTTATATAATTTTTGATAGCGATGATAATATGGAAATGGGTCTGTAGTTTGTTATATTAGTAGGAGTTCCGATCTTAAAAATTGGTTGAACTAAAGCGAGTTTGATTTTTTTTGGGAAAACACCTTTATTGGGACTGAGGTTAATGATATGTACTAGTGGTTGGTTTATAAAGGGTTCAATTATTTTCAGTATATTTGACGATATTTTGTCGTGATTGCATAAATGAGAGGGCTTTAATTGTTTAATGGTTTATGAAATGTCAGCGGAGTTAGTAGAGTCTAATGCGAGTATATTATTTATTTGACTGGTTGATTGATTACATTGGTAAGAGCATTTTCATCGGTTGATGTCTTTTTTAAAATTTGTGATGCTAGGTTCTTACCGATATTACAAAAATATTCATTTATGTGGTTGGTCACAGTGTCTGGATGGTCTATTAGGGAGATGGCCGTTGATATTTAATATTAGGTCTTGGCCGTTGATATTTAATTTATTGATTGGTGGTTGGGTGATCAGTGTTAGATATTTCTTTGATAATATGCCAGATTTTTTTGTTATTATTACCGGCTCTGGACAGTTTCTCTTTATAGTAGTTTTCTTCTGTGGTTTTAATGAGATTATTACATATATTTCTGTATTTTTTATAAAATATTTGGGCTTGAGTGTCCGGATTATTAAGTAAAATCCCGTTTTTTAATAAAAAAAATCTGTAATCTGTTTTAAATTTCAAGGTTGGGTGTTCTGTAATAATTACTGTTACAAATATTATTCTTAATTGTTTCGTTGTTAGCTTGGTTTATTGGTTTGTGATTTTAATGAGTAAATTGGTAAATAAAGTAATATTTAATTTAAATATTGTTATTCAGGTTTTTTTTTTAACAATTGTATTTCATAGAAGTCTTACAAAATTGAGTATATTCGGTTTGATTGAAAGATATCTCTCATTTTTTTACATATTTATTTAATTACAATATAAAATACCATCAGTAGGTTTTAATCTATAAATTTAACATTAAATTTATCACTTATTTTATACGTATTATAATATGATATTTGAATTATTTTTAAAATTAGTTTTATTTCTAACATTAAGTAACTTCTCATGATTCAAAAAAGGATGAACGAATTATTTCTAACTATCTTATAAATTATTTTTAATTAATAAATAATTAACTTTTTACATTATTTACTTATTTGTTATTAATGTTAATATTGACTTTGGGGATACTGTATCATTTATTTTTTCTGTTCCTTTATATTCCTGTGTATTTTTAGTTTTGGTGCAGTTTTTTCTTTTTCTTTTTTTCAAGTGTAACTTAACTTTTATTGTAGCTTTTCAAGGGTAACTTAACTTTTATTGTAGCTTTTCAAGGGTAACTTAACTTTTTTCAATTGCAATTTTACCTTTGTGCATGTTTTCTATATATATTTTAATGTGTTTTAAAATAATGTGTATGTGTGTAAAAGCCCTCTGGACATTTAAAAAAAATAAAAATGATATTTGCTTTCATATTCGATGGATGTAAAATGACCAGACTTTTGTTGTTATTTTAAAAGCAGATGTCTCTTTTTTAAATCTTCAGATAATGCGTTAAACATTTCAGGAATTTATTCCTTATAGGGTAGTTGTGGTTCACATGTGTTTTGAATTCTGTATTCCAGAATTTATCCAGCGTTAATTGGTAATCTACCCTACTATGCACGGGAGCACGTTACAATGTGAAAACATTTTTTTTTGGTCGCCTATGTTTTCTATGTTGTTTGACAAGTTGAAGTTGACATCTATTTTAAGATCAAGGTTTGCATATTGGTAAAAATTTTCCACGGTAGGTTCTTTACATTGCAAATATTGGTTTTTTGCATGCTAAGAGTCGTACTTATGACTTTGTATTTTGTATATACATATTCTATTTTGACAGCTTGCACATGGGTAATGTATAAACATACTCGTATATTTCGCTAACTACCTAATTCACCTACCCAATCTAGAATAAAAATGTATAATATTTTTATAAATTAATTAACGAAATTCATAAAACTGTTAAATGAATAATACATTAAATTAAAATGTGTTTTAATTATTGTAAAAACCGTTCTAATCATATTGAAGTTGGTTGCAAATAGTAACTGATTGCTCCCATTTTCGCTTTCGTATTTTGAATTTCGCTTGCAGGTTGTTTTCGCAGAAGATTTGTGTGTTTTCACTAGAGAAATAAAATTATAAAAATTTGCCCATTGGAACCGATAACATTACCTTTATTTATTAAGTATTTTTTCCTCTCCAACAGAATACATCAAATAATTTTACAGCAGTAGTTATGGTGGTGATGATGACCAGTTAGCAAACAATTTATCATAATATTCTTTGTGCAGCGATAAGGTTTCATTTACAAATCAGTACACGCATAAACCAAAGAGGAACAATATTAAATGTTTATAAATACACACATGCGAGTTTATATATAGTGAATATAAGGGTAAGTGATATAATAATTGAAGCCTTGCCTCGGAAAGGGATTTAACTCTAAGAATACGTTCTTGAGAAAATTTATGTTGCATCATCACAGATTCCTTTTACACTGTACCTTAATAAGTTATAATAGAATAATAAAATAATGTTATACATTCAAAGACATTTATTTTGAAACAAGACATTTATTTTGAAAACAGTACTTTATAAACAAAATGGTTTTACGCACCTAAAAATGGACATTTATTTAAAATTTAAAACTCTGTTCATAAAAAAAATGTTGTCATCATGCTTTAAATATGGTAGCATATCTTTCAAATTTTTTACCTTCTCGGGCTTATGTAATAAGCCAATAGCTGAATATGCCAAAGGAAGATCGTGAAAAATGATTGAGTCCCCTTGATGGATGTCCAGATTTTTTTAATGGACACGCTCGAACGCTAACAGTTTGGGGTTGTCTTTTCTTAACGGTAAACACATTACTTTGGTTATTTAAGATCATGATATTTTTTATGACCGTTTTACTTCACCAGAGTGAAAGAAGTCTTCCATCTTCATCAGGTGTACCTCGATGAAATTTGAGGAACGAACATTGGCCATGGTTTTGACGAAGTTAAACTTGATTGCACTTCTCTTTCAGTTAGTTCAATTGTGTGAATGTGCGTAAGTTAGGGGTCATAAACGGATTCAAGTTGGTCGATGTGGATTGTATCATTGATCGAGGAAGGTTCAAATGTTGACTTAAAAAATGCAGAAAACATGTTACAGATTTCCTGGGTATCATTAGATTTACGCCCTTCGAAGGACATAGCAGCGGGGTATCCGTCGGACGATTGAAGTTAAGATGTATATGTCCAAAAACTTTTGATATTGTTCTGCGATGAACTTTCAATGGTGTTGAAAAATAGCTTTCGGGATTCATTAGTTAACTTTTTGTATGTAGTCCGTAAGAAAGAAAATTCACGATAGTCCGAAAGACTTTTATATGTCTTCCACTTGAGCCAGACTTTCTCTTTTTTCCGTGATAACTTAATAAGTTCTGGTGTAAACCAAATGGGAAATTTCTCATTTCGTCGTGCCGAAACTGTAATGAACTTATCAATTAAATTATTTATTATTACATAAAAGCGATCTACTGCCAGTTCGGCTGTTAGATTTGCGGTTTCGGATATCCAATCAATACAATTAATATCATTATTAATTTGAGTGTACTCAGCTTTCTGAAATTGAGCCTATGCTCTTTGGTGTTTTTAATTTTTGATTGGATTACAGAGGTTATATCAAATTCCATGGCTGGATGGTGTCTGTCCTCTGAAAGGAGAGGGTCGTCGCTACGAGTAACATTTGTTTCGTAATTATAAAATATGAGGTCTAAATGTTTTTCATTGTGGTTTGGAAACGATTATATTGATGTTCATTAATGACATTATTTGAAGCAAATTTTGCGATGCAGCTGAGTTTACAAAGGCACGACTTTGACAGTAGCCTTCGGAAAATGACCAAGTAAGAGTAGATAGATTCATATCCCCTAGTACGCAAAACATGTAATTTGGTTCAGATGAAAATACGGATTCCAGGTTGTTGGAGAAAATATTCATAATCGTTATCCGCCTGCTCACTATTTAATTATAATAATATTAAAAAATATTTACACTCTGAACGAAAATTCACTTGGTGAGTGTACCTACTCCCCGCTGTATGATAAAAATATATTAAATTTTATTTTTTCAGAAAGATAGTTTAAGTCATTGTTTCATGGTTGAGGACTGTGACTGGCACTAGGCTCTACTCTTCACGGTCCTCTGCTGTATGAAGAGCTGCGAATGCTGAAGTGCTAGACACCTGTGATGCATGGTCACTCCAATGCATCGGTGATCTAGTCCTGGTTCTCCTGCCTTCCACGTTGTCAGTGATCATAAAATGAATGGTAGGTTTACTTAGTTTACAGAGCGAAGCATACGTTACATTACGTTATATTAACAACTACACTACTAACCACAAATTGAGTGTTAAAATCGTCTATAACCAGTTTCTCTTATATGCAAGCTTTATTATAAATCTCCTTAAATGGAAGCAACCTTCCCAACAAGCCCTCCATTGATATGCTTGGTGTAATCTTAAGTGACCAGCTCAGGTATGGGGGCTCCATCGAAGCCAGAGTAAAGTTAGACTCTCAGAAGCTGGGCGTATTGTACAGAGCCCGTAGATACTTTAATAGTATACAACCGCTGACCCTGTACAAATCGCAAGTGCGCCCCACTGTAGAATTTGGCAGCCGCCTCTGGTCGGGAGCCCCAAAATATCTAAAAAAAACCCTTGACTCTGTGCAGAAACGGGCGGTCCATTTGATAGATTCGCCCATCTTAACAAACAGATTGCGATCTTTGGAGTACAGACGTCTTTCTAAATCTTGAAAAAAAAATCTTGGCGGAGATGATTAGTAAAATCTTTGATGTTTTAAACGAAAATAACGAGGTACTTAAAACACTACTTTAATAAACTGGTTTTATGTGGGTTGGATAGCTCAGATGCGATTCGGTCTAAAGGATTTTTTATAAAGTCAATGATCAAAGTTTTTTGGAAAGCCGATTAAATAAATTTGTAAAATGAACCAGATTGTTATCGAGAGTGGAAAACTTTTCAAGAGAGACCAAAAAAAAACTCAATATCGTAAAGAATACACGTTACCTTTAATGTTTGTCTTAAACTGATTTTTCATATAAACAGGCGGGTTGTTGTTTTAGAAGTTTGTACAAGAACCTATTTAACATTAATAAAGCATGAAAGAATTATAAGCACTTACCTGGTGTTAAGTTTTAAACTAAAAGCGATTTTACTTTTACTACAAGTATAACCGACAAATGACAAATTATACAGGAGAGTGATTTAAAGATTGTGTTGTTCTTTAATCATTTCCTTTGGAATTATTATAATTAGGTATTACAATAAAAACCGTTTTTTTCCTTCATAAAATTGATCACATTTATGGTAATAAAAATTAACTTGATCTATAAAATAATTTATATTTTGTTAAATTATTGAAAAAAAAAATGGTAGCGTGTGTAAAAATCGAAATACTTAAGAGCTTTAGTCAGCCGATATCAATTAAACAATTTTAGTAGACATGTGGAAAGTCAATAATTGGAACTCAATTAAACAAAAACGTATCTTTAGTTTTATATTGCGATGTATATTAGACGAGTATTTTATACAAATGGATAATAGTAAAATTTGTGTGTTTGTAGGATGTATCAGTACGTACCCGACAAACTTTAAAAAAGTGATCCCAGAGCTTATATTGAGTAAAATATAATATAGGTAGATAGCATTTTGATTTTTTTTTAAATATTTTTTTTTCAAATTCGAACAATAAGAGTTTCTTTCAAATTTTGCCACTGGCCTGAGTAACCACTCAACTACCAACTCCGATCCAAATTGTACAATACCTATTTATTTTTGAAGTATATACTTAAAAAAAAATTAAAAAGTCACCGGAGATCAAAATGCCATCTACATTTTAAAAATTCCGTTTAAGTTCAGGAATCGCTGGTTACGTGCTGATACACCCTGCATATGTTCAAAGACACCAGACAGCGCCTTTAAGGTGATTTAAAAAAAACGGCGCTATTAAAATATTATCCGATTACTACTATTATTGTAAAAACAGATTGCCCCGATGGCGAAACAATTATCACATATAAATATACATTTCTTTCATTCACCTAGCCGAACCTAAAATACTTTTTTTTAACTTCTTTAGTTCATTAGATATCTAAACTATTTTGTATTTTTTCACAATATTTGTTACGCAATTGGTTAATTTTCACATTCAAATAAGATAATAAAATGATCATTTTAGGAACAAGCCCTTTGCAATTTAAAAAAAGAAGAATTAATCAATAACTACGACTACAAGCTCGCTGGGAATAAAGTGTATGTAAATACTGGCAAATTGTTTCTACTTTATATTCATGGTTTTAAAAGAGCAGGAGGTCTTTATTTATTTATTTAAGCGTCGAAAAAAGCAACTGAAAACACATCGACGAAATTCTAAATAAAAGTTGGAAAAATAGGAAGTTAACATGTCGAATATCGCCCACACGACTATTTTAATTCATGTACCGAGGTAATATACCATTTATTAATTTACTTGGATTGTGGATGGCAAACATATTAATATCAAAGATATAAAACGAAGATAAGCTCTGAAAGCATCGGAGAAATCTCATAGTTTCAGCATCGAAATAGTAACATCAATATGTTTTAATTTTAAATCCTCCAATGGTCATCGGTATTATTAAGAAATAATAAATAATAAACGTATTCCCGTGAAAATCAGCTTTGGGCTATCTTTCAGTTATTCAACAGATACAATACTCGTATGTAATAGAAGAGACATTGTGCAAATAAAAAAGCTCGTATTAACATTTTGTCATTTCTCATTAGTAAAGTTTTTGAGATGGGAGTTAAAGAAAAGCAGGACTGGTATTCCCTCGCTATTCATTGTGGATGACCCACTACAAATGACCCACTATAAATTATTACCTAGTTTTGAAGAAATTTAGAATTCGTATTATTTAATAAGAAATACACTCTGAAGCATCGACTCAGCCTTTGGAATGTACAAGAGTTGATTGCTGACATAAGCTTTTTTCTTGAACATGTCTCTTCTATTACATCTTCAAATTTCTCCTTTTCTTAAACCCTCGCCACGATCTCTCGTCTCTCTCACAATTGTATTCTTACGTGAAGCAACATTTTCTGACTTAGGTATAATTTTTTTGTTTATAAATTAAATTGCACGATTGGGCATTAATAGTGTCCACCTTTTAATTACTTCTTTTAATTTCATAAAAAAAACACTTAAAATTTGGAGAACTATCCATTACCCATATCACATATTAACACATATCATATTTATCTCATTTTCAGCATCAACATCAAATTATAATATTATTAAACAATTAAATTAATAGTTTATATTTTCGGTACATATGCTGAATTTATGCCGCAGTTTTTACAATAGTTGGTGGTGTAATGGTCAGCATAGTTGTCTTCTAAGCAGTTGATCGGGGTTCGGGTCTTGATTGTGGCAATATATATATTTTTAAGTTTATTAAAAAAAACATTTATTTTAAAATTTAAATTAGATTCCATTAAAATCCTACAATTATAATATCACGTCTGCGCTAGTCATAAATAAATAATTAGGAACATCTTTTCACTTTTTCAGAGGGTAGGTACAAATAATGTCAAAGCATAGAAACAAAATCAATGAAATTAAAAATTTTACTAGCATTACGTAAGAGCATATTTTGTCTTTTTTGCTTTTACGAGTCATTAATTATTCGAATTTTACGGAAGATTTTATACGAAGTGAAGTATTAAGAATATCGTTTGACATTGACAACCTTGCTAACGGCGTTGTATATTGTAATCCTTGAAAGGTGTCGTTTTATAGAAAGAATATTGATTACTTTACATTAAAGGTTAACATAAGTAAGGTATGCCTACCTAGAAAATGTTAATGCTTACATAGTTTTGGATACATTTACAACTTATATGATTTTCATTTTATATTGACGTCGTTCTGATCGTACCACCTCTTGCTATTGCACCAATTATTTGGGAATCTAGAGGCGGGTGGAAAAATGAGAGGGAAGGATACTTTCTTTTGAGCAGTGGCGTTTTGTAACATTTTTCTGAGATACAAACTTTATTATATATAATGTATTCTATACCATACTGTGCTATAGAAAAGGCTGTAATTGGATAAAGTATACTATACATGCATCGTGGATAAGATGCAATACAGGTGTGAATACAGACAACTTTAGTTTTTAATTAGGAGCCTGTTCTAAGAAACTAATGATGTCGTGGCATGTTGTGCAGGATTGTTCATTATGTAATGTTTCATAGTGTTTCCACACAAAAAAGTATTGCATTCCGTAAGTCTCAACTTATACCTTCGAACTTTTCGAACAATCCTTTATGTGTTATGTTCAAGATAACAAAAAAACTTTTAATATTTTCATAGTTTTGGAAGTTGTTACATAACCTCAATTTATAAAGACTTTCCAATATATAAATAGTACAGGTAATAAATACACTATAGATCAAAAAAGAAAAAAAAAGAAAAGCTAAGAGAAAACTACTTGTAATGAATTATCAGACAATATCTATTTTATCAATTTTCCTGAATCTGAATGGCTCAAGTCTATTAGCCATTTGACTATTTTGTATATTGTGTTTCGTTGTGTGTTGTGTTTGCAGTTCGAGGTACGAGAATACTTTTTTATGGGTCGCTGTGCTGCTCATTGGAATCGAAATTTAATTCCTGCCCTTACTTCTATATGATGTTTATGTTATTTTTTCTTTCTTTTTTTTGACATATCTATACTATCTTTTAAAAATAATATTGTCGAATATAAAGTACATTGAATTCCATAAAGAGAGCATCGCTAGAATATCTGAAAGGTTTCTTCATAATAACACGTAAAATAGATTTCAGTGCCTCTAATAATGAGTTTAATAGTGTTCTTGCTGTACCCCCCACCCAATAAATAATTTGTTTTAAATAAATAGTACGATGTTAATTAATGATAATCAGAAAACCGAAAAGTAGTCACGGCACGCCACTGTTTTTTTAATACATCAAAAGCTTTTCAAAACAATGCAACGTTTTGATTTTCAATAGTGATTTCTCACCATGGCGATAATGAAAGCATCTTTCACCCTTGACCGATAAATATATCGATGAAAAATCCATACATAAAAAATATTATTTGAGCTCGTCGTACGTATATTATTCAAGTAATCAAACTTTTTTTAAAGAAATAGAGAGAAATAGCCATCATTATTAATTGATGACATTAACCAAAAAAATGTTTGCAAATTACAACGCGAGGATTCACTTGGTAGATTGGAATTCGTCGGCTTCGGTTTGGTCCATTAACGTGATTTTTTTCACGAACTGAGCCGTAAGGATTTGTTTGGAGGATTATAATGCTGACGTTACAGAAATCAGGTAGAAACGAAAATAAGCCTACTTTTATTAAACGAACTAATGAAGCTGCATTGTACGTAAGAATATACAATAAGTACTTCTGAAATCGAATATGAATAAAAAAGTTACACCAACCCCTAGTACAGAAGTCATTCAAACCTCACCATCAGCAGGTTAAAAGCATAGAATAAAGAAGAATAAAAGAAATGCGATGTGGGTATGTTTCGTGATCCAAAAGTCTGTCCATTCGGGCCCTAAATTTCGAAGACAACAATTATTATTTCATTAAATGGAATGGCAATATACAATGCAGGCAGTGTAAGATAGACAGAGGGCTGTATTTGCCGTATATTCATTGGCTCTCTCAGGGCTAGAATCAAACGGTAGAAAGTCAAAGGCACATCGGCTTTCATTTAAATCTACGTGGAAGCCACATAATGGCTAAGTCATTAAAAATTAACCCTAACGATGTTTAAGGTTAAAGTCGCCAGAAAGCAAAATCCATAACAAGAACAAAAGTTCACATTCAAAATGGTAAGTCGCCAATTTTGTGTTTATTTTAGAAACTTATTCATTTGTGATAGTATTTCATTGAAATATTCTGATAAAAACTACTTTGCTCGACTTGCTTATATCTGAACGAATTAGTATGATACTGATATGCCCATAAATTAGATAAAAGTCACAAGAAACACGTTTAGAAAAATAAAACGTCGTCTTTATCCTTTTTATCCTTCCCCAACTTTTTTCATTACTCGAATGGGGCAACCCTCACCAGCACGACTGTAATATCTCCAATAAGTGCGGGTTGACAAGTCCAAGGCCACCTAACGGCTTTACAATGGCCACGTAGCGGCGGCAGTATCATGTCGGTATCATTTCATTATCCGCTTGTTATTGTATTATTGTACCGCCATGTTATCGTAATAGTAATAACTGAGGTGCACATCTGAGGAGATTGAATAATAAATGGCCGCTATTACGTCGCAGATTCGGTTTCTATTATTGCCAAGGTTTTGCAGTTCGATTTTTAAAGTAAATCGGAATATTACGTCGCAGTTTCGGGTTTATGCTATCGCTAAGGTTTTGCAGTTCGATTTTTAAAGTAAATCGGAATATTACGTCGCAGTTTCGGGTTTATGCTATCGCTAACGTTTTGCAGTTCGATTTTTAAAGTAAATCGGAATATTACGTCGCAGTTTCGGGTTTATGAAATCGCTAACGTTTTGCAAGATCGATTCGTAAATGGATTGTTTTGTTATTTTTATGCAATTACTTGCATTGGAATAATGGTAGAGGGAGTAAGCGATTGAATAATGTTTTATTATGTATTATTTATAATCATGTTTTCAATTTAGTTATTGGTTATATTAATAATGTATGATTCACGTAGTGATGAAATAAAAGTACTTCACACGTGACATCAACGTGAAACAAATACTTACTAATATATATTTATTTTTTTGATTATTTGATCGTACGCCCATCTGGGTTTTTACATTTTTTTTTTTTAAAGAAGGACAAATATTCCCTGGTTACGAATAACCTGACAGTATTTGAAAATCTCCTACTACCATCACAGTAAGCGGAAGATGTTGCTTGTGTCGTAATGGAGGACTTAGCCAGCCGAGGAATTGAACTCACGACGCCTGGCTCACCCAAACGCGATGCCAACTCAGCCACTGACCGGATGGATTATTTATGTAACGAAAAATTTGTTTAGAACGGTTAAAAGTAACATTAAATGGAAAACTAAAACAAATTTATCACAAATCAATAAAGCTACATTATCCAAGCTACAACAATTAATTGTAGAATTCATCAAAGTGCTTGTATAGATGATGCTTTACTTCATAAATGGAGTCAGCAAATGTATCAACAATACCTCTAAACTTGTTGCCAGCTCATGTATTCTCTTGGTAAGTGAGTGTGACTGATAGTTGGTTGTATATGTGTTGTAGAAATGTTACAATTTATCTTGTGTTCTTCGTCGGTACATATAATATAATAGTGGCGACGATAGCAGGGCTGTCAATTAGGTGGTTAATGATTTTATACAATACTTATTTATTTATTGTCTATAGTGATATTGAAAATGTCAACGGTTAACGTAGTATCATTGTGCAGTTGCTGATTGGCCAATAGTAATATCTGGTAAATAGAAGTTCTCGCTTTCGAAGCACAAAATAATGCATGGAATCTCCCACGAGTATACTTATTAGTAACATATAAGATTACCTCTTTCAACATAAGTGGATTATATATGTTTCCAGAGATTGACTTAAAAAAATGTTCACCTAAAAATATTTTTCGACGGGCTTCTAAGGTGTTGAAATCAAGCATTCCCTTTAAGGATGGATATAAGAATGGATAATATATATACATTATCTCATGTAAAGGTAAGACATAAACCTCTTTTGCACTCTTCCTACATCGACTGTACTAAAAAATACGTTCTTCGTATTACAATTTCATTAGTGAATGATTGATCGCATTATGGAGAACAAAGCAAGTACACCTAGGTCTGAAATTATTATTCCATATAACGTTGTCGAAACTATAATTTATTATACGAAAGAGATCTCAAACCTTGTGTCCAGTAAAGTAATCTACAATTCCACGTCATTTGCCGTTTCATCAATATTGTAAGTTATGTGGACAAATGTCCTACCTGTTTGTGGGTCTTCACAGAATATATTATCAAAGGCTATCATTTTTCCTTTTCAAGTTTTACACCTACCTCTCCCCAAAGACGACTTTCTGAGGTGGCCAGTCCACCCACTGTTGTAGTAAAACTTGTGAATTTTTTAGCATCGTTCAGATGTTTTATATACTATTCTTAGGAAAGGTTGGCAAAAAGTAGAGTGTGTTTCTAATGTATATCCTTCCTATACATGTTGTCAAAGTTGAACGTGGGCGTTTCCTTTGAAGAACCTTTTATGTAATTTTCGTTGTTTGGTTTTACATATTTTATAAAAAATATAAGAATTCGGTACTTATTGACCCTATATTTTTTTGAATTTTCATTATACATTTAAGATAGTATCTTTAATCAAAGATTGTACTCTTAAAATTATTATGTACTTACACTGTTAAAGGTTTGTTGAGTTATCTTACTGTTTTTGTTTGTAATTTAATATTCTAGTAAATTTTGCGTAACGGTAACTTACCTTCACTTTATTCAGAAATGATTATTGTTTATCAATTACCACAATAAACTTATTTTTTTACCCCTCTTCTCCTATATACCTCTGTTGAAGATCAAAGCCCTCTGTCGCGGAGAAAATATGAAACAGAAAGAGAAATTAGCACTTTCAATTCAAGAGGAGGAATTTTTCAACGAAACGGTTAAAACATATTTCAAGGAGTTTTGTTTGCCAATTTTGAAACATTATAAATGCCGTAATTAAGAATAAACCGTGGATTAAAGCGACTATGGTATGACAAAGGTAACGAACCGTCCATCGCTCGAAGTGACCGCCAACCGACAAGTTAAAAGTTTTTAATTCGTGAACTCGGGAGTTTGGTACATCTCGTTATTTGCTAATTAAGGAGATGGATCCACCGCGAGCTGTGTGGCAACTTAATTGCCCTCTGACACTGATTATCAAATAAAAAAAAACTTGATGGACCAAGTCCTACGTTTAATGGAATAATTGTTGAACACAATGCTGGTTTTTAACTTTTACAAGCTTTACTATCCGACTTCGCCTGACATCGGGATTGAAATATGTAAAACAAATCGTATTGTCTTGTTGTATTTGATGGACTAAATGATATCATAAAGTTCCATAACCATGCTTGTAGGTTGACATTTCTAGCAAATCGAATTCTGCTTTATATAGTTTAGATAGATTATGAAACTTTAATGCTTTGATTATTTAAGAATTTACAATTACCGTTCCTTCATCAGGGATGTTAAGTTATTACATAATAAATACTAACTTAACATTATTACAAAATCATGGTCAATACATCAGTTATTGGAGTGGGGCTGGAAGATTGACGGGGGGGGGGGGGGAGAGTTAAAAGAGGGGGGAGGAGAAAGAGACAGATGGTGCTAGAAAGGGAACACATTTTTAAATTTCCAATGCTTCTAAGTGGTCTTATCGTTTTCCTTTATTGTGAATATTTGTGACGACACCGTTATCAAAACTATGGTTCTTTATTATTATATGGTTGGTATGTTCAGACAAGTTGTTATTTTTTAGGCGTCTCACATGTTCTTCCCTAATGTCAAACATTCAATTGAAGTGGTGGTATGTTAAGTGCAATTATTTCGTTTTTATCATGAACATCCACAAAGTATTAGCTTTATACTCGTACAATAGTAGAATACATTTTGTTCATCTTTTTGTTATATTTTTTGAGAGACAAACATTTCCAACTTAATAAGAATAAGCGACGATTTATTAATCCGATTTTTGATTTCATTGATCTGGCTGGGGCCTAGGAGTCAAAAGACTTCTGTAGACTAGCGACATCACTTTTTTTCAAATTGCCATAGATCACACTTCTTGGGCTTTTGTGTTCAGTGTATTTTAATTTAAATCAAAGGAGTAAGGAATATTTTGTGTATACCACTATTTAATATATAAATATCAACATGTTTCTGAAGCGAAGGTTCCCTCATCGGGATACAAAGTATAATATGTAGATATATAAATAACATATTTTGTATCCTGATGAGAGTAGCTTCGCCTTCGAAACATATTGATTTTTATATATTAAATAGTGGTTTACACAAAATATTCCTTATTCGATTAATAAAAATGACACAAAGTAATTTTACATCCATTATCAAATTTATGTGTTTTTTATTGTAAATTATGGCGAGCCACAAAGTTAATGCATTTACAAACAGTTTATTGTATTACAAATGATAAGGTTAGTATATTAAAATTTACATTGTTAAAGTACCTATTACGCATGTCCATACAATAAATTGTGCACATTGATCACAACATGCATGTAACTATAGTGTACTATTATTGTGCTACATTTATATGATGATTGTTATTTATCGTTGTATTATATAATATTAACAATTTACTTTCTTCTGGACATTTTCCAACTCGTTGGAAATCTAGTTATATTACCCCAATTTTCAAAAAAGGTGATGACACAGACATAAAAAACTATCGTCCTATATGTATACAATCAGCACTCCCAAACATTTTTGAATCCCTTGTTCTCGACTTAATTTATCCATCAATACTCAAGTAATTGATAAAAAACAACACGGGTTCGTCAGTGGAAGATCAACTAATACTAATCTATTACTTTACCAAAACTATATTACGGAATCCTTCACGAATAAAAAACAAGTTGACAGTATCTATACAGACTTTTCAAAAGCTTTCGATAAAGTATCCCATAAATTATTACTTATATGCACTAGGACTGAGATAATTATATGCACTAGGACTGAGAGGCAACATGTTGGATTGGTTCTCAAGTTACTTATCTAACGGAATCTTGTTCGTCAAAATTAAGTCTTTAAAATCTAAGGTACTTAATGCAACTAGTGGTCTGCCGCAAGGAAGTCATCTCGGTCCCATTCTATTCCTAATATTCATTAATGACATAATAACCTGTTTCGACGATGTAGAAGTTCTACTTTTTGCCGATGATATTAAACTATACAAAGAAATATCCAATATTAGCGACCGGATAATCTTACAGTTAAACATCGATAAATTACATAATTGGTGTATCGCTAATAACTTATTTCTCAACGTTGATAAATGCAAGACACTGACATTTTGTCGAATCAAAACCCCGTTATCATTTAACTACGCTATAGATAACAAAATCTTGGAAAAAGTCAACGAAATTAGTGATCTCGGAGTTTTGTTTGATACGCAATTAAATTTTGTAAATCATATACAACAAATAACTAATAAAGGTATGAAGACATTGGGATTTATAATTAGAACTATCAAAGACTTTGATTCGCTGGAAGTTATAAAAATCGTATATTTGTCATTAGTGCGCAGCATATTAGAATACAATTCAATAGTGTGGTCCCCATACTATATCATTCATATAAAAAATATTGAACGCGTGCAGCGCAAATTTTTACGTTTTAATAACTTCAAACTACACATACCAATACAATACATAAACTATACATTCTTGCTAAATACACTCAAAATACATACTTTAGAAAACAGAAGAAAAATAACAGACTTAACTTTTTTATTTAAAATTATTTATTGTGTATTAGACTGTTGTGAACTCCTGCAACTAATCAATTTCAAAGTACCTCATCGACAAACTCGGCAAAAATATGTTATTCTGTAACAATAATTCTGGGACAAACTACCAAATGCGTGCACCCATTTCTCGTCTACATATACTTGGAAATAAATTCACCTCTGCTATAGATATATTTAACATAAGTTTAGACATGTTTAAAAGATACCTGAACGATATTTTTATGTTGCATCATTATAAGAGCATCGTATAAGAGAAATTGTTTAATTATTATTTTTTTATATATATTATCTTTATACTCATCTACAATCCAAAAACTTGTTCCTCTTTTTTTCTTTCTATGTATCATATACCAGATTATGTATTATGCAATTCCATACATTTTTACATCATCCGAAATATAAAAACACAATGGTTTTTTTTTCACAATGTCATGCACTCATATTATAAGAGTATTATATTATGCACTTGTGTATTATGTATCATGTAGATCAGGCTATTAATATTTTTATTAAAAAAAAAAAAAGTAGTATCTACAAATTAAAAACCTTTCCCTTTGTAACTTCTCTGTGGCATGCACTTATACATTATTATACCTTCATATATATTATAAATATGTTACACTTATATACCAACTATGCATCATCTTATTTTTTTTAAGTTCTGTACACATAATCATTTTAATTTTAAAATATGTAAAAGCCCTTTGGGGCGTTAATGAATGAATAAGTAAATAAAATAAATTATTGAACTAAAATCCTGCTGACAAGCTACTTGCAGTGGCGTACCGGGAACAAATTCCCATTATATGTAATTAATATTATTCAATAAAAAAAACTTTTTAATTTTGTCTTACAATGAATGAAGTAATTAATTCACACGGTCGGTCATGTCATACTGGGGCGTCCCAGATTTCTTCTGCCATCCACAGTATAAAAAGAATTAATTCCCACTAGTAGCTACTAAGAAAAATAAATTGTGCTTAGTTAAAATCTCTTAAGGGCAATCAAGCATGGCGCTTAAACCCAAATTATCCACAACATGCCCTACCAATCTGTATTGGAATTTAATTGTTTAGTTATTCTATTTCCGATTCACACAAATGTCAGCATATTAGCAACCAAAGGTCGAATGATTCTACGTCCATTGAAATGTTAACTTCTAGTCACCGCAGCAACGAACCATGAAGCCAATCAGTTCAAACTGTTCTGCGTAGGTAGGATTTTATGAATAATATAACAGAGTATGGGACACTAATAAACCGTATAAATTCACTCCCAAGATCTGTTTCAGCTATGTACAACCAGGAGAACTATGTAGGTATATCGCCACCCATCTTGAGAGGAGGTTCATTGTAGGGATTTTATGGCATTGAAGAGATCTGAATTAACCAAAAAAAAGGGAACAAATTCACATGAAGTATTATTCAATTAGAGGAAGAAGCCACAATACTCAAACTTATTATTGTCATCTTATTATCAAATAAATATTTTATGTCAGCAATTAACAATTAACATTAAGGGAATAAATATTTTTAAGAAAATCGGAAAATATTAAACTTTTTTTTAAAATAAATCGATTAATTCAATTACTACATTTACTAATTTTATTACTATAGTTAATACAACTGGTTTATAATTATACATATTTAAACATTTTGAAATTAGAAAAAAATGTTAATAGTCAATTTATAAATGTTTTTTTAAAATAGATATCTCTTAAATTTATTTTCACATTAATACCCATATTTAGGATATTATTAATGAAAAATTAAAATAATAATAAACTTATTTTTTTAGCCTTTCATATTCTTGATTTTATTTATATTTAAAAAAATAATAAATAATTTGTAAAAATTTAAATACAAATTTATTAAATAATATATTTTTCTTACAATTATTTTTTTTTATTTTTAATTAATTACTTGCCTACTTACTGTTCATGTTAGTAATTTGTCCGTTCTCACACTATTATTTTTCTTCATTTATTATTTGTCTATATTTTACATTATTTTTTAGTATACTGTGTATCCTGATAAGGGAAGCTTCGTTTCCAAAACATGTTGATATCTATATATTAAACTGGTTTACAGAAAATATTTCTTATTTATCCAAAAATTATTTAGTTAATCCGTGTTTTTCGTCATCTTTATCAATTATTGTTGGTACATAATATCTAAAGGCTTTTTTTATTATTGATCGCAGGAATAATTAGAACAGAGCTTGTAGGAAAATTGCGTGAAAGAATCGTACATTTATTTTGATAAACACAAATTATAATTTACCGACCTTATTTTTATAAAATTTTGTATAAATACAATCTTATCAACGTGTATACATCTATCGATTTTTAAACGTCCCTGTAATAATTTAATTATAAAAAATATATATTATTATTACGAAATTTTAACCGCACGTTAGTAAAGATTTTTTTTAAAGAAAAACCTACATAACCAGGTTACGAATAACCTGACAATATTTGAAAATCTCCTATCACCATCGCAGTAAGCGGAAGATTTTTCGCGGAAGTGATGGAGGGCTTAGACAGCCGAGGAACCGAACTTACGATGCCTGGGTGCGACCGATACGCGAGATAACTGAGCCACTGATCGATCAAATCCTCTATTAGACACCAAACATTAGGTATACAGCCAGAGTTAACATGAACACAGTGGTCAAACAGGTTCATTGTTTACAGCTGCATGTCAAACATGTTATTGATTTCAGAAAAAAAAATTGTTGATTGAAAAGAAATCATTTTTAATAAAACCAAACAAACAGACCGTGAAATTTCAAGAACATTGCATGACCTAACATTCATCCGAATGAGAATGCGGCGAATCTTTGGCCGGTAGAGACCTGAAAAATTCGCGTTATGTTTTGGGAAAAGTGGTGTAATTTTTCGGTAAAATTCGAGTTATTTTGGTAAAAAATTGCGTTAATTTTAAGCAAACATGGTGGTATTCTATAATAAAAGTGGTGTTATGATTCCTTTTTGATATTTTGCAACAAAAGTGGTGGATTTTAAAAATACGTTTTTGGAAAAACTAAAAAAGAATAACACTACCCGTCGTTTTCCACATAACGTCAGGTACGTTTTATTTTACGGCTATTTAAGCTTGGCAAAGCCATAGTCAAAATACATGTTTAGAACGAATAATCTTACTTTCTTATTTTAAAATGACAAATTACCGCATTAAAACTACAAAAACCAGAGTTATTTTTCCGACATTTGCAAATTTCGGATTATTCTTATGACAACGGCATCGCGCTTTGCGCGTTAAAATGACGAAATTCGCGTAAAAAATCGCGTTATTGGAAACGTCAAAAACGCGAAATATTCAGGTTCTTACACAGGGTTTATAATTTCGTTCAAACATTGGAAAGTTACCTACTGAAATGGCACCAAAATTAACTCAACAAGCTCGTACATCTTAATTTTGTCACATTACTCAATGTTGTGTAACTAGGCCATGGTATGCAGGTTCGAAATTCTGACAACATGGGGTGACTGTGGGTAATCCGTAAGTGGGAAGGTGCCGTTTGTAAAGTAGGGTTACTTTCAAGTGCTCTCTACTTCGTGCGAGTAATTTCTAATACAATTAGTGAAAATCCTTTGAACCAGAAGTTTTTTTTTTCAAAAGGCGCGTTACTCTTCAAAATTCAATTTAGGAACTGCGTTCATGTTTTCGTGGGATAATAAAATGACAGTCAACGTTTTACAGGTCAAAATAAATTCTGATAAAATATTTTTCATTTGATAGACGCAATGGTAGATTATTGAACAATTTGTTAAATAATCTACAGTGAGCTTTTTATTTTATTGTTGAATTTGATTAAAATGGTAGCATTTTACAAGAAAATAAGTATTTAATTCAATCATGGACAAAAAATGCAGTTTACTCCCATAATTTGGTTTAAAAAAATTGTATGTGTTTAAATTATATATACTCGTACAGGGTCTGTCGCAAAAGTATGGAGAAAAAATTTTTTTTAGACAATTTATTGCCATAAATGTACAAACACTTTCATAATATTCTTCAAAATACGTTCCTTGGGCGTCAATACACTTTTTGTAGAGTTTCTTCCAGTCTTGGAAGGTACCCTGGAAGGCAGAAGACTGAACCCCCTTAAAGCACTGCGTCGAAGCGGTTTTCACCCCTCCAACGTCTCCAAATGGCGTCCCTTTAGGTTGTTAGGGGAGGAAAAAAAGGGGAAAAATAGGAGAAGGTTGGAAAGGACGAAAAAAACCCACGATAAAAGCCGGTGTTAGGGGCGCTGAAAGGAGGGAAGTGGGGAAAAGAGAGTTGGTGTAAAGGAAAGCAGTGCAACTCACCCTGAGATCGTATTCAGGACTGGTCCCCGCTCCATCATGGCTTAGCTTAGCATTGGTACAACATAAAGATTCCCTTTCTCAAGGTCAAATGAGTCGGCCGCGGCCTTAGAATTGGAGCGAGGTGTCTACTCTACATTAATTGACGAGATGGCGTGCTTTCAACTCAGAATTTATTGTAATAAAACTTGGTCATACAAGTTATATGCAGGTTTCGCCAAGAAGTTGGCATCTACTCTGTTCTTGACTATCCTCTCTCTCTGAAGGAGCTCTAACCGGGCAAGTTAATGGAGCAACACACACAAATACAGCACAAGATATGAAGGAAGTTGATAGCGGCTTACATGAATAGCTGATGGTCAAACGACGCCTTCGACAAGGCGGAGTCTACGTGGTCAGCGTCCAAAGTGCACGGGTATAAATCATTCTCACGCTGAGTTTAACAGTTAAAAGGACACCGTACTAGGTGTTCACAAGGGTAGAATGGTAACTAACTGCTGTAGCCCTCAAGCCCGAGTGTAGTTGATGTTTCCATGTGTGGAATCAAATGATGCAATAATTGAACCTGCTGCGTGCTCCAAAGAAGCACGCAGTTGATTGTTCGGAGGTCGAGAAGGGAAGAGAATGCGGCCGGCGAGCTCGCTTCGCGGAAAGCCACGCCGTTCCATGCGACTGGTAATTATCTGTTCCGCTAGACCTCATTGGTTGATTAACCAATATGGCTGGCGGAAGCTCACCGGATTGGTTGATTATGGCAATTCTCCGGCGAGATGTAGTGTCATTGGATGTAGTGTGATGTTTTGGAAACGAGAAGCTAGAAGTATTCTAAGATCTTCTATTCGTTACGTAACAAGGTTTTGCTTGATGCGGGTGAACAAAATGAAGTACGGTGTTGCTATGTCGGGACTGTACGGCGGTTGCAGCAGTGTCGCCATGCCTTGCTTAGCGATGAACTCCTGGGGGACGAGAGCCGAGTGTGAGGGGGCATTGTCGTGATGCAAAATCCAGGTGTTGGTGATCTCCTTTCGAACGCGGCGAATCCTTTCGCGCAACCATTTCTTTGTCATGTTGCACTTCTCCGCTATTAAGCGAGCACTAAAACGACGATCGGACACTTCCCTCATTTTTGTGACGTTGTCGTTAGTTTATGAAGTTGACGGTCGTCCGACGTACACATCGTCTTCAATTGATTCCCGGCCGTTGTGGAATTGTTTGTGGCACTCATAAACTCTTGCCTGTGACATGGCTTCATCTCCGAAGGCTTCCCGAATCGTGGCCAGTATCTCGATACTGGTTTTTTAAGCCGAACGCAGAAATCGATGGGTGCCCGCTGCTCCAGCAAATGTTGCATCTTGATTTCCGACGCAACGACAAAACACACTTTGCGCGGATCACTGTACTGGCTCTATCGTTGCTCGGAGAAGACTGAGCAGCGGCGCGTTTGGTAGCTGCGACTTAATTCTACTATCTCCATCACTCGGCGTTTCCCGCTACTCCTTCTAGCGCAGTCAGGAATTTTTTTCCCGATACTTTTGCGACAGACCCTGTATATATATTTTTTGTATTTGTAAAATGTAAAAGTAGCAATAACTTCTACAGTATTGAAAATAAAACAAATAGAACTACACCAAAATTATTCAAAAAGTTTTGTTTAAAAATAGTTATCGAGCATCAAATATGTTTTATCACCGCCAGTTCTAATTTAGGTTTAAAAGGGTTAAGCATATAGTACTTACATTTTATATATCAAGTACACTGCCTGCAGCAAGTTGGACTATTCCAAAATTTAAATGTTTTTTTCAAATCAAGGCCCTAGAAAATGAGTTCCACTTTCATATTTCCATTATTTACAATATTTATTTCAGGTAAGAGCAGTGTTATTCTTATAGTAAAGATTTCAAAATAGCATAGTTCATCTTATTTTTTTCTCTTTGGATTCATCCCTGCACTACAGTCAACCTATCTAAGAAAATACCTAAGCCTGCATATAAAAAATATTGAACGTTGACAGAGTATTAAATTCCCGACACCCGATGCGAGGTCTTTGCCTCTGTATCCAGTGAAAACCACATAAAATAACCATTCAATAATATTATTATTTAATATGGGTACTGATAATTTAATTAATCAGATTTAATTACAGATTTTATTGATTAGTTTTTGTGATATTACACAGTCTTGCACTTCCTCCTCCTTTAGAGAACTTATTAAGACTTTTAGGAAAGCGTTACGGTATCCATCATCAGGGCAGCGTATTTGTATGTATGTAAAAGTGATACCGTGTTGCCCGCATTAATCCTATTAGGGCCGGTATATCGCCAGTCTACACATCTATCCTGATGATGGACACTGTAAGGGTGTTAGAAACGATGGCTAAATAAGGAGGAAGCTCATACACAGTTATAATAACAAATTTAAGTAATGAGAACCTACAAAGGCGTTGCCTATATGTGGGTAATACAAGTAATAGTATCTATGTAAATGGATTTAATATGAATTATTTATTTATATAATAGTTATAATGAAGTAGAGTTTAAGAAAGCTAAGTTAAATACAAATTCCAAAGTGAAAATACAATATACATGAATTTACAATGTGGAGTGCACAATTTAATATAATAAATAACAAGCAACAATGGAATTTATTACATAATAAAAAAATTACTATATAATACGTGAGTGTATACAAACTTGTAGTTAAGTGGATCATAAACGTTTACATAGACTTTAAAAAAATAATTACTCAACATCTAGATCACGTAACCATAATTCAATTTTTTTTTGTTTTATTGATTTTATATTTTATTAGTCATTTGTATTTGTGCGCATAGACCAGGGGTCGGCAACCTTTTGAGTCGGAAGAGTCCAAAGTTACAATTTACTCAATTTAAAAGTTTTTAAAGAGCCCCATTTTTTTTCTTGCTAACAATAAATAGCATTGCGTATGGAACTAAAGAGCCGCAGCTTCACATCCAAAGAGCCGCATTTGGCTCACGAGCCGCAGGTTGCCGACCCCTGGCATAGACGATTAAATGTATGAGAACCAATGATCTAGTGTTTGCATTACTTTGGTAGGTGCTCGTTTGGGGGGTATAAAATACATTATTTATTTTGCTAATTTTATGCGAAGGTATAATTGTTTTTAAGGACATAGTTTTCAGTGAAAATAATAAAATAATTAATTAATAAATATTTAATGTTTTTGAATTTTTGTATAATATGATGATCGAAAATGTTTTATTTTTATTATACATAACTTTAATAATATACCAGTTTTTTGTAAAGGGTAAATAAATGCGTCAAGCGCACCACTCCCTATTATAGCGTAAATGATTGAAGATTACACAAGGGAAAAAATAGATCATTTTCAATTTGTCAATAGTGAGTTCCCACTTCCTCAAGTCTATAAAATACATACGTAAAAGATATTTGGGAGAAGTTTCTTTTTCCCGTAAATAAAGTTTTTTTTTCACGATCGTTTAGCCCCCGTTAGATGCATATATATTTTTTTATGATTTGAAAAATTTTTGTGAGGTGGTTTGGCTGTTTTTGCTGTCCATACAATTTTAGTGTCATGATTAATTTAGGTTTTCACACGAATTACACATCATCCATCGCAAAATTGCATACAAAGTAACCCCTAGAGATTGTATTTGCTCATTAAGTATAACTTCTTGGGGACACTCCTGTAAGACCAACATAAAACATTTACAGCTGATTCAAAACGCCATGGTAAAATTGTTAGTAAGTAAAACAGTTTTTAACCAAAGGCGAGACATTGATATCATGTACAAATCAATTAATATATTACCTGTTCGTGGTATTTTGTGGCATAAAATTCTACTGCAACATATATCTGAAAATCCGTATAAGGCAGTGGTGTATCATGTACACAATACACGTTTCACACAAAATATAGGAATGATAGTGCCAATATTTCAAAATAAATATGGTCAATGAACCCTTGAATACATTGTACCATTTATATTTAACAAATTGCCGTACGAATTTAAAAACAATTGTCCTATGATGAAATTCTCACTGATGTTAAAGTGTTGGCTTTTGGGAAGTAACCTTGTGTATTGATGGTAACAAATATGACGGTCTCCTTGGTTGTATAGCTCCTAGATATCTGGTGTACTTACTGTTACAGTGTTACTATTATATTTAAGTCTATCCTCATTGTAACGAACCTGTACTGCTGTTTTATGTATATATCTTTTAAATTTTTATTTCTTAATCTATTTAATACTTACAGATGCTTTGATATTTCTGATATTTACGTAATAGTTATATTTTTGTAATATGAATGTTTTTTATAATGTTGATATTTTTAAAAGTATTGATGTTTTTATAATATTGATATTTTTATAATATTGATACTTTTATAATATTGGTACTTTTATAATTTTGATATTTTTTATGATATTGACTGATTGATGATTGTAATTTATTGTTGTATTATATTATATTGTTGAAATAAACTCCTGCTGACAAGCTACTTGCAGTGGCTTAGCGGGTATAAGTTCCCACTGTATATAATTAATATTATACAATAAATAAAAAAAATAAAAAAAAAAAAGTTAAATCCATAGATGATATCTTGAAGCACTTTAACAAAATGAAATACATATTAATATAAGATAAAACAGCAGTTTTTTGTACGAATACCTTGATAGCTTAATGATTAAAAGCAGTTAACCTCTCATTCATAAATACTGTTCTAACTTGAGGATGAATAAATAGCAACTGGGACTAAAAACATCGAATGGTTGTTTTATTCAATCAACGGAAACTCCTTGCAGTAACATTTGCCTTGAAGCCAACGGCTAATAAATGAAATCGCAGAGACAACAATTGATTAATTTTCCAAATTCGAAGGCAATAAACTACACCGCGGGTATATCTCAATTTTCATGGGCCGAGAGAAAATAAAATGAAAGGGGGTGGGTGGATAAGGGCGGGTTAGCACCCTCTTAGGGAAGGGTGTGTAGAACAAGGGGGGGGGGGGATTGTAACTTACCCTGTAACCTACCCTGAGAGCTACCTCCGTACTTACCTTGAGAAGGTTTCCTTGTAAATCATGTTGTCTGCTCCTACTTCAAGAAATACCAATGACATCCTGAGTTACCTGGGTAAGGCGCCAGCTTTTGACCTTTTGTGGTGGCTGCGCTGTTTTATCGGTCATGAGCGTTGGTGCATAATAGGTTAGATTGGTATAAGGAGACCGAAATTTACCGAAATATATTTATTTACATAAAATCCACACAGGAGTCTTATTTGGGGATGCTGTTTGAGGGTCTTTGAAAGGAAGAGATGAAGAGGTTTTTGGGAAGGAATAAAGTATGAGGGGTTGGTGAGAATCTGGGGTCAGTATGTACAGGAGTGATGGACGTATTAATTTATCTCTCCCACTATATTGCATTGCGATGGGTCGATAGAGTCCGGTTGGAGAGGTCAAGGGCTCTCCCTCAATCGGCCTCTACCGATCCGGCCCACCACGCAGCTGGTAGGCAGACTCATCCGCCGCCAAAATCTGGGAAAACCTCATCTTGTGAACCCGGGCACCCCTGCACTAAATGCATTAGTTCAGTAAATTGACATAATAATAATTATAATTAATCCATGTAAACGAAATAATTTGAGCATATTGGTATAATTTTTTTTAAAACTTTAAAAGTTCTCCATTTTAAAAATGGGTCATAAATAATCCCTTATTAACTGTGCTGATATAATTATTTGCCTCCCGTAAATGTCCGATTTAGTCCCCGAGAGAGAGAGAGATTCAGTATACAATAGGCAGGATGTGTTTTTAGGTTAAATCAATCGTATGCTTTAATGTAAATATAATGTGTTCCCTCTCGCAATAAACCCTGTACTGAGAACTGGACTCTTTCATTTGAATGGTATGAGAGCCCATTGTGTCCCTTGGCCAAATATGAGACGGAAAGCCGATCCACGATCCAGAGAGACGGTGTCACATACTCTACACTATTGAGCTAATCCGAGGAGAACTGAGAGTCGGCCGTCCCCACGGATGGCCTCCGGGTGACCATAAATTCCTTTTTCTTATGTGATCTCCCCCCACTGGCGCTCCACGTGGTAACCCTTACAATATACCATTAAATTAATAACAGTTACTTTGTCTTAAACCACTGTATTTAATATGTAAATATCTATAAGTTTCAGAAGCAGACTACCCTCGTCAGGATAAACAATATACCTGCTAAAAATAATGACAAGTTTTGACAAATAATTAGAAAATAGAACAAATTAAAAACACATACAAAAATTAAAAAGAAGTGATGAAAGTAGGTAGGTAATTAATTAAAAAATGTAAAAATATTGAAACTAATTAAATTAATTAAATTAAATTAATAATATTTTTTTTGTAAAACATTTAAAAAAAAAGTATTGTTAATTTTAAAAAGAAATTAGTTGTTATTAATTTAATAAATATGAATAAAATTTCACATCTTTTGAATATATATATATATATATATATATATATATATATATATATAACAGTTTAACAGTATAGCTAAATAGTTGAAAGACTGACAGAATATCCATGTGGGTTTGTTTATATTAAAAAAAGGTATATCGGCAACATATTTTTCACAATCTTTTTATAATAAGGTTTTTGAACGGTATAAAACTCTACAGTCCCGAATCAGTAGAACCAAGAGATCTCCAAAATGACAAATGATGCGATTGCAACTGTGGGTGTAGAGGGAAAAGTGGAAGAGGGATGTTCCTGGCCATTAAAAATCGTGTCACTGTATCAGCTCAAAGTTAATTTAAAAAAAAAAAAAAATCGTATTTGACGAAAGAACATATGCAAATTGTTATTATTTTGTATTATGTTTATTTTTTTAATCGAATATAAGCATGTGAAAATACAAAATATGTTGCAAGTATAAAAATTTATACAGAACAACAGTTTAAAATACAAAATAATAAGTACATTATTATAAATATTATACAAACTCTTTATCTTTTTGTGTGTTTTCTTAGTCCTATTCATTCTTATGTTCATAACAAGCAATCACTTTATGGTTTGGCATTTTAATAACTTTGTTATAAATCACGAATTTACTATATTTTCACGCAAATGGGTTTCGCCTATTTAATAATTATACTGTTTATTTATTATTTCTTTGTTACATATTTGTATTGTTGTCTTCTTCTTATATATAATATCTTACAATTGTTGTCTCCCTCTAATATTTTGTTATTTTTTAGTACAAATTATCTCACTCTATTGTTTTCTGTATCGATACATAACTGATAACCCTAGTATTATTGTTTAGTTATAATAGAAACTTCCTCTAAATTAAACTATTTGGTGTTAAAATATAATCAATTCGCGCTATGTAACAAAATGATTGTTTTAATTAAACTAATTGATTCTTATTTGTCTGTGCCAGGTTTAATGTTCATTACCACTGTGCTTAAAGCCAAGGAGTTTACCGTTCTGCAAGGAAAATCGTCATTTTTTCACAAAACCCTCATTTAATGTGTGTTAATTGTCAAAACGTAATAGTCTGTTTCCAACACCAATAGATCACAATCTAGTTTTTGTGTTTTGGGATTGTAATAAAATGTTCTTTTGGATGTTTGCTCTAGTTAAAACAAAGTCTTTCGGTTTCTTACTTGTATATAGCTAATCTTACGTATGTAACTACTATTCGTGATTGAATTAAGTTCACCATAGTCACCCCGGTAACAAAATGCTATAACACCCATTTTAAATAGAATGTCTATATGTTCACATTAACTTTTCTTTGATTTGATCGTATTATCTGTTGTTAGAGAGAGGTGCTCGAGGTGAAGTCTGAATAATAGATCTTCTACGAATGACTTAATGGTAAATAAGTGTATGGGTGAAAGCCTCCTGCTTCAAATGTCAAGGGTCAAGTCCCTCTACGCACTCACAGTCCAGGGAAGAGGTCAATATAATAATCCTGACTATCTTATAGTGTGTACGGTATGACAATGAAATCTTAAAAAAAGCTAAACATGATTTTTTCATTAGGTAGTATGGTAACATCGAGTAACGATGATTTGGTAACAAATTATTGCATATAGCTTCAAATGTGAGATTATGTTTTACTCCCAGAATCGACACCAAAAACGGCATATTTTATTTGATATGTTCATTCAAAAATACGAGATATATATAATATCTTTCGAGTATTAAATCATCTTAAAATGTAGAATTGTGTTCTTTCTGACAGCAATACTAATTTCCGAAGACCGTGTATAAATTGTGGTTATAAATTGGAAAATATGCACCTAACCCATTGTACTATTTAAATCTTACACTCTTTTGTCTCTTTTTATACTGGGGCCACTTTCATTCCAAATATATTTATATGATATATGACAATTTAATCTAAATGGTAAAATATTCTTGTACGCAGATGACATTGCAATATTTTACTTTGCCAAAAACCTGGAAATTTTATTAGAAAATTCTCAACTGGATCTAAATATATTAAACAATTGGCTAATTAAAAATATGTTAACAATTAATATTTAAAAAAAAAACTGGTTACATGACCTTAAGTTCACCAAAAATAAAAACGCCGATTAATATACCCGGGCCTCTATATTGATAAACACTTGTCCTTTAAACAACACATACAAAAACAAGAAGAAAAATTATCCCATTAATTGGTGTATTTGGTAGAATAGTTCATCTTCTACCACCACCTATACATTAGTTTAATCCAGTCCCACCTGAATTACCTAATAGAAATTTGGGAAAACACACACATTATGTACTTGAAAGAATTACAAATAATACAGAATAAAGTTTTAAAAAAACTTTTCAATTATAACCCAGACACCTCCACAAAAAAGCTATACCAAGAAATAAACTTCCTGAAGATCAGAAAACTGTACGAATATAATATATGCTTATTAATCTACAAAATACAAAATGGACTTATACATGCTGTACGAGACTTGTAGAGCCCGTACAAGAATGAAGGGTATATGTTGAAGTATTATTTATCGAGGAGAGCAGGTCCAGGTAGAGTAGAGTCTTTCGCCTGTTGGTGAGAGCAGGTCCGGGTAGAATAGAGTGTTGATGAGAGCAGGTCCGGGTAGAATAATGTGTTGATGAGCAGGTCCTGGGTAGAAAAGCGTGTTGATAAGAGCAGGTCCAGGGTAGAATAGCGTGTTGATGAGAGCAGATCCAGTTGATTTTCACGGTGACGCAGCGTTTACAGTTGAGGTGTTACTTGGTCCGAGCCGTGAGTGGGAATGAATCCGAATGTATCACGTTTATGGGCTTTTATAGGCCGTACGGAGGTATTTTCGCAGGATTTTACTTGCACTTGTTGTTATTGATTTGTTTGTTTCAGAGGTCATTCAACTGACGTGTTGTTTTTGATCCAGTTTCGTACAAATTTTAGCTTGCGTGAATTTTGTTTACGTCTTATTTATGTGCCTCTATATGGCCCGTTTGATATACATGCGAACACAGAATTTATAAAAAACATCACAAGTACACGAGTACACTACACAAGAAAATATAATAAATTGTAGACGAATACGGTAAAGACTGAAAGTGGTAAAAGAAACATAGACCACGAGGGTGTATATCTATACATTTTTCTTCCCGATAGCCTGAAATCGGAGAATCGAGTAAGAATGTAAAAAAAAAACTGTTCAATTTCAAAATAAGTGAGAAAAATAATAATGTATGATAGGAATAATATGTAATATAGGAATAATATGTAATATAGGATTAATATGTAACATAGGAATAATATTTAAGGTATATAAATAATATAATGTAAAAGTAACTAATATGATATATAATATACGTATTAAAATAGATTAAGAATAATATGTACGTATGTAGTTAATTCAGTTATGATAGTGAAATAATTATGTATTTCTTTTAACTTAATAAATAATTTTAAAAAAAACCGTTTTGGATAGCCTTTTAAAGCAATTCGAACGATTGCTGCGCAATCCGTTTTATTTTTCTATTATTTGTCAGACTGTATTTCTCCGAATTTTCTAATACGCCTACATGAAGGTGAAAAAAAAACGTTTATTTACCAACATCATTTTATTATTGTTTACCTTTGAGTTCGTCAACGAAGTAAAAACACAAAAAAGTGAATGAGAAGAAAAAAAAATGTCTTGAAACTACAGAGTAGATAGAAAATACAAAACAATGTCAATGCCGAATAAGAGTTAATGCAATTATTAATGCCTTACAAAGACAAGCTGAGACTGCATCAGATTTATATAAGACAAAGGCTTCGGTGTGTTTTCAATCATTATGAACCTGACGATAGTAGTCAGATATCGCGATTCCACTTTACTTTACTAGAATTTGATTACTCTGGCAGCTAGTTATGAAACCCTAGAACTCGAAAACTGCAATGTACTAGTTTCTAACTAGAACGACGATCTGGGGCGCTATTCTCGTTCTTTTTAAGGAATATTCCTTACGTTTTTCCTAAAGGTTAAAGACTTCTTGCTTAACTGCGGAATTCCGGTAAGACATAGTAAAAAGATCCTAAATAGATTGTCAAGAGATTATTTAAAAACACAAACTGATGAATTATCTTCAAGTGACATAAGATTTTGAACTAAAATATTTAAAAAGAATTACATTATATTATAATTCATTTTAATACATTTTAATTTTATTTTTAAATATCATAAATAAGCCTTTTAACGATGAATCACGTTTTAAAAAGGTACCCAAATCATTAGATAGTAATGACCTTTTTTGCCTCTAGTTCTAAAAGTGACATTTGAGTTTGTGCCGGAAATTTTGTGGAAATTTTGCCTCAACACTGTTCAAATGCACAAATACGCTCTTCCCAATGAAATTCTCGATCAAATTTACGATCAATTTAGGATATTGATTTTGTGGAATAAGTTCCGTTTAATAGAGGACTAGTTATAAAAAGTGTCAACAGGGTGAAAAAATGCCACCGAAATGTCAAATGTTTGGTTTGCGATCTATTTTACGCGACCTAAATATTGAAAGACAAAGATTTATTTCCGTTTTAGAATGTCGAAATATGTCTTTGTATGTTTTAAATAAATCTGAAGACAACCTAACTTATTTTACATATTGTAAACTACATTTTATCTTGTTTTAATGGAGGAGAAAGGTGAAATGTCATATGTACGATAATAATAATGTACTATCGCGGCATTGGTAAACGTCAAGCTAACACTTTAATTTCAACATATTTTTAAGGCTTACGTTTGTGAAGTATAAAATGTTGGTTTATGTATTAGTTTTTTAAACGAATTATGAGTATCAATAATAAATACAATATTAATTCATGTATGTTA